>JANHGB010030804.1:0-127855 GCA_026283785.1 Coracopsis vasa
TGAGGACACCAGAACTGCACACAATGCTCCAAGTGAGGTCTCACGAGAGCAGAGTAGAGGGGCAGGATCACCTCCTTGGACCTGCTGGTCACGCTCCTTTTGATGCAGCCCAGGATACGGTTGGCTTTCTGGGCTGCAAGTGCACACTGCCGGCTCATGTTCATTTTCTCATTGACCAACACCCCCGAGTCCTTCTCCACAGGGCTGCTCTGAATGTGTTCTCTGCCCAGCCTGTAGCTGTGCCTGGGATTGCTCTGACCCAGATGTAGGACCTTGCACTTGGCAGGGTGGATAGTATTGACCTGCAGTAGAGGTGTCATCAAAAGTGGGGCAGAGTTTCTGATGATGTGCAAGCTGTTAAGACACAGTTCAGCAGCTAAGAAAACCTTCTTCTGGAAGTTTCCAGTTCAGGTTTGAGATAATACAAAACTTGTATCAGTTCCATACGCTTCACCTGCTGTTGTGACTCTGTATTACATACTTCTTATAAATAGGTAGGGTGAGCCCAAAGTCGTAACTTTTAGTGAGTATTTTCTTTAAACAAGTTTCAGACATTTTAAAATGCCATTTCACCATGCTGCTATTGCTTTACCTGCTTGCTGCACTGTTTTCTATATTGTGTCTGTGAATGTATGCGTTTTTCCCCATTTGCCTTTTATTTTGCTGTTGGTGCTTACCTTCTGCCTTATCTGCTTTTTGCCCATCTCTCTTTTATCGAAGTCATGATTATAATGGCTTAAATCTGGGTGGACACACTTCTCAATAGGCAATCATAACCAGTCTCCTGCCTTTAGATTAATTTTTACCTGGTGCCTCTTAGTCCTTATTTACACTTACGCTCTTCTCCATGTCCAACTGCAAAAGCTCTCAGTAAGCACCCTGCCTTTACTGGTGCTGTTTTGTCTGGAGACAGTTGCTGCTCCAGTGACTGTGCAGATAACTTGCGTATCCCAAGTCATCCATCTCTTTCTGCAGAATATCTGAACCTTTTCTGAAAATATAATTGTTTTTTTCTTTTTCCTTTCTGAAAAGGTGCTTTTGGCCTATGCAGACTTTTCTCTATGTCGTAAGTAATATTAGGGTTTTTTCATTCTCCATTTCACACACTGGTAAGTGGCTGCACAAGAGCACTGTTTCATTAGGTTGTGTGTCCTGGTAGAAATAGTGGGGAACTGAATTGTTGAACATGACTCAGAGAAGGATGTTCAGAAGGTTCTTTCTGGTCTGGTGCAGAAAAGCTGACTGCAGTAGTTGATCTGAAAGACTAAACCAACCAGTTATTTATGCAGAGGAAAGGGGTGTGCTTACAAGCTGTTAGCCCGTTGCACAGGCTGTGGTTGAAGTGACGTATCAGAAATAGAAGTATGTAACTTAAATATCTGCTCTCTGTGACTGAATTATTAAGAGAAAAAAGCTTAATATTCTGTACCTCTTGTGAAAGAGAACATGAAATCTGTTTTCAGCAATCAAAACACCATGGAGGATGTAAGAACACAAGCAAGAGAGAAATAGTTACAGTGATGGGAAATCACTTCGGTGTTCTGTCAGAGCTGTGTCACTGATGTCATGTTGGGTCAGCACTGCAGTATTTTTCTGCTGTCTCTTCACACAATCACTTAGCCTGTTTGGAGAAAATGATTTCTAATTACAAAGATATGAAATTTTAGTGGGACGTGGGGTTTTAGCCATGTGGCACCCATTAACGCTAATGGAACTCACACAGCTAAATCATTCTTCACTTTTATGAAAAAGGTATCCTAGAGAGTTTACACAAAGACCTAGTTCTCTGTCACACAACTGGGCTATAAATCATTGCTATGTGTACTAGTAACATAGCAGGAGAGATGAACAATGCAGTATAGTGTCATTTTTTTATTGGGTTTGGTGGAATGCCACTTTATGTGCTTTAGGGCTCTAATTTTTCTAATTTTTTTTGGTAATTAGCACTTTGAGCATATTAATAATCTGGAATAGTCATGCTGCTGTTCCTTACGACAGCAAGTGACATGCTTACTCAGCATCTCTGTGGTGGTTGTGATTTTAAGATAAGCTGTAAGGTTAAACAGAGCCTGAGACAGTCTTTCAGCTCCTTGCCTGATTCCCCTATTCACATTACCTGCATTTAACAGATTTTCTTCCTCTAGTGTTAAGGAAAATAATGAGAGTTTAAAGCCCATCAGCTGTTACAGGATAGAGCAGGGTAGAATATCTCAGTCTCAATGCCCTGAATCACAGCAATTAGAAATGTCTCAAATTGTGAGTGCATAGTGCAAATATCAGTTGAAAAATCTTTGAAGTTCCTCAAAATGAGTTGCTGTGTTTCCGGTTGGTTAAATCATTAGGCTCTAGAATGCTTTGCTAAGAGAACCACTGTTATATTAAGGCGTATCTGGAGAGTGCAGGGCTTAATTTCAAGACAAAATATGATCAGAAGATCAGTCATCTGCCTCTAAGTACTTTTGCTTATACACAGGTATGTGATGAAATGCTTGGAACACGAGTCTGTGTTGTGTGGGCTTCGTCATGTTCTATGTCAAAGAATACATATTCTATCTCACAAATGTACTTCTTTGTCCTCCAATCTGCTGGTCAGTTTATTTCAGAAATTCCAAGATACCCATGTTTTGGAGGTCCAGAGCTTATTTAGAGCCAAGACTACGCCAAAAAGTATCTAAAAAACTAGCAGAAACACAATTAGGTCTGGCTGAATTAATTTCTGGCTCACAGATAAAGTCTTTACGTTTTGTTTTTGTAGCAGAGTATCTCAGGGAGGAATATTACTTTCCAAAAACCCCAGCCCTCCAAAACAGCCAGACTGCCAGAAGAACCTGATGATGTCTCGAGCCCAGGTTATCTTTTGTAGCTTTTAGGATTCATTGGTGCCATAAGCTTGAAACTGTTGGGTAAGTAGGAGGATCCCTGCTGTTTTTCTGGTATGCTGTTCTGTTACCCTGAGTTGGAAAGATAGTCCTGCTAATCACATCCTTTGGTATGTGTAAATACAGTGGTTTACATCATAGGATTTAATCTTCATGAAAACAAGACTTACAGGGCTTCATAAGAGTTTGTTTAACAGTAAAGATGTTGATATCAGATTATGTCTGCTGAGCTCCGGAGGTTTAAACTCAGCAAGAAGTCATTAAGTGATTCTGTAACCTCTATGCCTTTCCCACTGTATATGTAATCCCTAATTATGTGCTGGGCTGTGGTAAGACAGTAGAGCAATGTTTGGATCAACTTGAAACATTCGCCTTCTATGTATTTCATTTACTCAGTGTACTGCAACATACCTGTTTGGAGTATGTGCCATTGACGTACAGGATTATTCTTGTCAGTGCTTTGTTGAGGAGTGTTTTCCATATCCAAACTCTACTAATGCTTTAATTTGATTATAAATACATTCCTACAAACATATTTTCAAAACTAGTGTCAAAGTAGATTTTATGTTGAAAGTACTGGTTGCCTCTCCTGTTTTGCAAGTTAAAAATGAATAAGTCACCGATAGATGTGCTTTATGACCCCAGGTTCATTCTTTCATTGTGCTTTTTTTGTTGTCGTTGTTGCTATTACTGTTTAAATACATAGTCAGTATGTATATATATATAGTATATATATCCACACAGTGGCAGTGAATTATGTAGCTTCTGGAAGCAAATGGAGGAAGGGGGATTATATAGAGGTGTTGAATTTTAGACTCTGCTCAACCAGCATCCGTCAGTAACTTAATGCAGATCAAAACCAAAGAGAAAGTTAATTTCATGGCATCCAGCGAACTTAAAGTGTTGAGTACTTTAGTATAAAAATAGAGATATTAAAAATACAAATTTCAGTATAATAAAACCTCTTTTATTTGGAGATAATTCATTACAAAAAGGAGATGAAAGTAGTTCTTTAACATCTCATTAGAATTCTTCCTGTTCATGTTAAGTCTGAATATCCAAAATCATTACTTTAAATGCCTTTTGCTTTTTATTACTTTATTTTATTGTTGCTGTATTACTGGCACTTTATTATTCATTTTACTATTTTTTATTATTATTTAAAATTACATTTGCAAAAGAGAAGTTTTCTGATTTTAAGCAAGTTTTTTCTTTTCCTCTCTAAATACAGGAAGCCGGAGGTAGCAAATTAGAGAGGATGAATAAATCAATGATTAAGACAATAAATAGATTCTACAGGTTTTGTAACTTGGCTTGAAGCCACGATTCCAGTGGTTGCATTCATCCTTGACTGAGCAAGCTGCAGGAGGAGAATGCATGCTGAGAACAGTGGCATATCCAGTAGAAGCAGTAATGCAGAAGCACAGCTAATTAGAATTCCTGTAGGCTTTAGCAACAGGTCTGCAAAATACAATAATCAGGGTTTGACTGTGAAAACATGTCACCTCAATGTTTGTGAGATGAGACAAACTAGCTTAACATTACCCAGTTAAAAATTATCACTTAAAATATTTTTTATAGTCATATATATAATGCAGCTGCTACTCCAGTGATTTTTGCAATTACTGCAATCAAAGCTAGCACTAAGTTAATTTCTCACTAAACTGTATGAGATATACATTTCTATAGGCTGATAGTAAAGTGAAGCTAGGTTGGTAGCGAAGTACTTCATTTTGGTACAGCAAAAATGTATGTATTTACCTGAGAGGTATGTTTAGGGGTAGGAAAATGGCTGTGCAGAGTAGGCTTGCATAAAGACTGCTTTATATTTATATCTGGTAGAAGTTCTGGGAAGATGGAGCTAATTGAGTCAGCTATTTTAAAATGAAGTTGGTAGTGGTGGGCAAAGTCTAATAACAGCTGAAGATTTCATTTGGAAGGAGGGAATTGATGGTTCAGCTTGACATTCCACCTGTAAATTACCCTGTTGAAAAGAAAGATGGAAAAAAATATACTGGATGACAGGTTGATGTGCCAGTGCCTTTATTAAAATCTTCCTTATAGGTGAAGATGGGGACCTGGTTTAAACCCGCAAAGCATTTTGAAAAGTTCTGCTATGTTATCCCTCTATATGTTTACAGTGGAATACTGCAGCTCCACTCTTCATTCTTTGGTCATTATGTGGCTGGCTAAACTAAGCCCATAGAATGTGCAAGTGTTGTTCACTAGTGTTGTCCACTAGTGTTGTCACCATAACTGCCCAGTGGTAGTGATAGTCTGAGGATGAGAGAGGGGTAAAATGTGGAGGGAGAAAGTGATGGTTCTTAACAGGTTGATGTATCTTTTTTTCCTGGGGGAGGAAAGGTAAAGGGAGAAAATAAATATATGGGATTTGTATGAGAGCATCTGTATGGGTTTGCTGGGTGTGGTTTTGCTGGGCTTTCTCCTACTTTACCATCTTCAGCAACAGCTTTAGTGAGAATAGGGTTTCTGCAGGCTCCCTGTTTTCAGCTACCTTTAAAACATGGTATTTAAGTGCAGCAGTAAGAGATTAGGCTGCTGCTCTTTCTGAGTTTTGTTTTATATGGGATACCTGATACAACACTGGCATTGAATAATGCATTACTATTGGGTGTTTTAACAGAATTAATATATAACAATACTGGGAATTCTGTAAGAAACTGTTTCCTTATCTTCCCTTTTATCCTCAGCTACCAAAAATGTGACAGGCAAGTGTCACTTAGCAATGCTTTCCAAAACAGTGATACAGTGGTGGTAGTACTTACAAATATTACATATTTCTGAGTGTTCATATTAGTTCTGACTTCTATTTTTAAAAAAGCAAGCTTAATTTCTTTAACCAAAACAGAATGGTTTAAGAAGATTGGCTTATCTACAGGCTGTTAGAGAAATATATACATGTGATTAGGTTTATGGATGTGAATGTAGGCATGTAGAAAAGGAAGTAACTTTGAAGGAGTATTACTTGCAACACAGCATGTTTTCATCTGATATGTGTAAGAACCCTCTGGATTTTTTATTACTTCTGGTAGTTGTTGCTGTACCTCAGCTGAAGCAGGCCTAATTAGAAAAGATATTAAGAAAAGCCTTCTCTCAGGGAATCTTTTTTTCCTCAACTATTATATCCATCTTTCAGGAGGCATTATTATGCTATCAACCTAATAACTAATGTATAATGAAGTAGCTTTACCGTTCCTCCCCCTTCTCAGGCTGCGGCAGAGGGGCCCCAGAGCTCTGGAGCTGCAGTGCCATCTACTGAGGAGCACTGATAAATCTTCCAGGATCCAGTTATTAAAGTTGTAAATGATTTTTACAGTGGGGTGTTTCACAGTGCATATGTAAAGTGTCTCTCCAATACAGCTTAACTACAGAAAGAATATAAATGCTACCATCAGGAGAGAAGTTAATAAGACATGGTCTCTAGCCCTCTTTAAATACTTGAATTTTTCTCCCTAGAGTGAGATTTAGCTGAACCTTAGAGTGGTTTTATATGTAGTCGTAAACTACAGCAGAATTAATTTTATGTTGCACTTCTCCCTGTTATTGTTTTCCCTAATAATATAAAATTCAGTCAAAATTTTAGGAAAACTATATCTTGACATAAAGGTAATGAAATTCCAACGTGTCTTTTAGTTAAGCCAAGCCTGAAATATATCTCTGGCAATCTCTATTTAAATACTTCATCTTCTTTCACATGCACCAGAATCAGCAGGTGCTCAGAACAGTTTCTTGTATGGACTTCTGTGAAAGCTAGGGCCAGATACATTATGGAAAATCATCTCCTTTTTTTTCTTCCCCTCAACAAATTGCTAATCCTGAGAAATTTTTCTTCCCATTTTAGTAATCGTTTATCTTTGTTCTCCTAATTTTATATAGATGTAGTTTACAAAGGAAGTTGAACATAATAGCTGCATGTCATGTTCCAGGATATATGACTGATTGGTTTTACTTTTAAGTTAGTGGCAAAATAACATTTCACTTCCTTTGCACAAGTACAGATTTGATAAAGATGAAGTAGACTTCTTGGAATTGATACTGTGTAATATTTCCTGCTGCTTTCTTTTCCTGGGGTAATTACATAAATTCAGGAGGATCACCGTGGCATAAGTGCTTGTGTGCATGCATGTGGTGTGTGTGATTGCTCTATTATATCACATAGCAAACGTCAGATGCTGAATCAGAAGTGGACACGTTCTTCTTGGATTATTTTTTCCTAGCTCTTCAAAAGGATGAATGAAAACCACCATATTTCGCAGGATCAGACTCTTGAGGTTGGAAGGAGCCTTGGCTTTGGGCTTAGTCCAGTTGGGTCTTGAAAAACTCCAGGGGTGGACATTCAACCAGCCTCTCTGGGCAACCCATTCCAATGCATAACCGTCCTCTGAGTGAACTGAGGGGTTTCTTTTTCTTACATCCAGTCAGAGTCTTTCCTGTTTCCATTTGAGGAAGAAGGCAAGTTCGGAGCTGGAGTATTGAGATTTTTATTAATCTGTGTGGTGGCTCTAACTGGATTTCTACACACAGTCAATTATGTTCTTTGTTTTTAACAGATGTGATACCTGAAAATAACTATTTGTCTTTCGTGAGAGCATGAATAGTGTATTAACTGATGCTTGGGAATTGGTGTAGATGAGCCATATGTTGTAATTGATTCTAAGAATGAAATTGGCTTAATTTTGGAAGTTATTTGGAGGTTTTTGTTTCCCTCCATGGTGCAAAAGCTGTTTTAGGAATTTCACTTTGTGTTCTTTTTAATGCAAGACATAATATGGAGATGGACACTTTATTACTATACATTTAATGAAGATTTTGTGTACTGTGGTGTCAGTGGCAGCGTGTTTTGTTTATTTAGGGTGTAGGGTGTAGTACACCTTAATATTACTTCTGAGCTAGTAGAAAATGAGACATACCTGTATAGTTTCAGAAATAATTACCCTTTATCCTTTACTTGTGCTTGTGTGTATCCATCCTGTGAGATAATGCCTTGGGCTAGTTGAACTGACTGCTACTTGTCAGTAGCAATGAGGAGACTTGCACTACTTGCGCTCAAATCTATTAGTTGGTCTTGATTCAAATTTATGAACTTTTGAACTTGTTAAAAATGAAGGTTAAATATTTACTATTGCTAAGAAACAGTTGTATCCATTTCAGCTTCTGATTCATGAAGGAGAGAGACAAAGGAGATAGCTTTTTCCAAAAGAGAAAAGCTAACCTCAGTAATTGAGTTCTTGAAATACCATAGAAGTTGCTTTTAGAGGATGCTTTTGAACTGTCAGTAAAACTTAGCAATGTATTCCTCTGCTCACTTACTAGAATCTCTAAACCAAAATAATTTCACCCTTCCATGCTTTGCTCTTAAGTTTCTGTTTCTGCTGTGTTCAAGCCGAATTTGCTTTAGTTGTGACACTTGGAAATCAGACTGGATTTTAAGGAACTCATGGCAGGATTGGCTGTGTTCAAGTTCAGGAAGATGGAATATACTGAAAATTACTCCCTCAAGCTCTGGTGCAGCTATAAACTGAGCTATTGTTAGACAGTTGTGAGGGATATGGAAAATTATAATGTGAATAACTGTTTCTGAAACTGGATAGCTGAATCATCATGGCTATTAAAGCTTTGGAGCAACAGAGGCTTCTAAACAGATGCTTTTCTAGAAGGCTTGATTTTATCAGAAAAATGTCCATGATTTGGTTAGAAAGGCAGTACTGCTGACAGGTATTTATTCTGTTCTGTTGGAGTCATCTGTTACATTGCAATGCCAGAAACATTAATGACCACTAACCCCCAAACAACTCTTATCCAAGTCTTGCCCTGTTTTTCCTTAAAGTGTGTGGCTGGTGTGGTGTGGGGGGTTTTTGATTTGTTTTATACTAAATTTCTGGCAGGATGCTAAATGCAGGTAAGAGTGATGTATTTGTACTGTTCTTTACTACAGGGATGCTGTGGCTTATGTATGGGAACAAAAGAGCAGGTTTGGGATGCTGAGGTAAGGGCTATGAGGTGCCTGTGCTTTTCAGATATACACTAGTCCTCTCTGCTTAATTAAAGATCCAATGTTTTTTAGTGGAAGCTAAAACTGGGCAGATATTGTGAGATAAGGAAGAACAGGCTTTCAACAGTAAAGGTTACTGAGCTGCTGGATCAGCTTCTTTAAGTTGTGAGGAATTCCCCATTAACAGTAATCTTAAAGTCAAGAATGGGTGTTTAAGAGGTGTAATTTACTCAACTTAATTAAAGAGCTCAATTTTAGCCTTTTAAATTCCTACTGGGTGATCATATTTCCAAGTTTTGTTACTTAACAGACTTAAAATGTTCATTAACACCAAATTTTACTTGAATGAATGAGAGCTTTAGTGCTATCAGAATAGTTGTACCATGAAGAAGAAGGATGGATGTATACGTGCCTAGCATGGCATAGGAACCCAGAATTTTCCTCTTGAACAAGCGTCTTTTATTTCATAGTTTTTTCTTATCCTAATGTACTTTTGGAAGAAAGGCTTTGCTGAAGTAGTCTCCCTGGATGAAACTGTTGATACGGTTTTACTGATGAAATCAGGAGTGACTCTAGTTATTAGCTCGCTTTCGTAATAACAATTGTTATGGTTTTTCCTTAATGAGAAAAGGAGGTGGGTTTTTTTTGCATCTGTTACTATGATGAGATGTTAGAGTGCCAAGTGCAGGGTGTGTTGTAAATACAACTTATAAGTAAGCCTGGTAGGACTGCACATGCAAATAGAATATGTTTTCCTTTGAGGTCCAAGTCATTCATCGCAATTATTTTTGATGTATTTTGTGTTCCAGACAAGTTTTGTTTTTTCAGAGAGTAATTTCTTTTCATTATGGATATCAATTTTAAAGGAGGACTACCCTGTCATCGTCATGAGAAGTTTTTGATGGAATGTCGGTAATCGCTGGAAGGAAGGGTTTATGTATAAACTAAAAGCCTGAAAGAAGTAAGTTTTTTATACATAACTGATATCAGAAACTAAGTACATTTTGCTGCAAGCTTTCTAAATCAAAACTGGCAATAATGCTCAGTTTCATTGTGCTGTGAGCAGCAGGTATGGTGCATTTTATGGTTTGGATACCATTGGAAAGCACAACTTGTGAAACAGTGTGCTTGTAGAATATTAAACCTCCTGTCACATCAAAGCACCAGCTGGAAAATTGTGTGTAGTTACACATGCACAATGAGATCAGGCCTGTGTGACTTTGTGTATGATGTGGGCTTAGCTTCAACAAGTTAATTTTGAGGCATTGTGTTCATGTGGCACTTCACTATGATTACTTGAATTTTGTCCAGTTTTGTCCAGCTTGGTTAACATAACTGCTATATTGTGTACTCCGAGAAGCATGGCAGAATTAACTCCTGCATCCTCAAGTCACAGATGACAAAACATGGGGGAGCTGCATTAACCATGTTTTACACGTGTGGCTTGGCAAAAGACCTACTACTCTTGGTAGGCTTCTTCTGCATTGCAAGTAATATTCTGCTGATTTGAAATATAATTCCCCTTACAAAAGTGTGTCTATTATTGGTGATGCTGCAAATAAAATATAGTGTTTAAGTTTAATGGCTATCCAAGTACTTTTCTTGCCTTTCTAGCTGTGTGAAATTCAAAGGTAATGTGTTTTAAAAACATCAGCTTCACAGTATTCCCTTCCATGATTCTCATTCTGGCTTATACCAAAGACTTAAATTTATGTGTAATAAATTCTGCATGCAAACAAAACCCAGAAAGGACTAATGCATATATAGAGAAAGAGATCTCTATCTGTTACAGCTTTTATATATGTAACTGGTCTTTTTTGATCCTGTAGTTCTTTGAGCTGTATCTTTTTGAAGACTTAAGTAAAAAATATATGAAAGCAAGTACTTGAGGTATATTTGACAGATAAAAATAACATTTAGAAAAGATGTATTTTACTTGAAGTTGTAAGAAATCCTCCTTTGCACTGAGGAAGGAGGATAAACCCTTACACGGTATTGCACAACTTTGATGTCAGTCTTCCATTTTCAATACCCCCCTACTTCTTAGTGCTTTCTCTTCCCTCTAACAAGCTTCAGCCTTTACTGGAAAAGTAAGTTCTGAGAATGTTTATTTGGCTTTGAAATCCTTTCTGTTTGCTTACATAGCAAATATCAGACCCTGCATGTGTTCTTAAGTGTTAATGGATGAATAAGTTGATTTTTAAAGGAAGTTTACAACAAAATTTCTAGCACAAAGAGCTTTATAAATCCTTTCAGAGATCTCCCTGGAAGATACACAGACTCCTTGACTTATTCTGCTCTTCTAAAACTAAAGAAGGAGTCATGTAGGGAATGTCTGGAAGTGCTCTTCCTGTAAGGCATCATTCTCATCCATTCCAAAGTACAAAGAATGCAGCACTGGTTTATGTTTGTTAGAGAAATAGCTTTAATCAAGCTGCTGAGATTTTTTTTTTCCATTCCTATGCTGCTTGTAGTGTTGTGTTTCACTGATATTGTAATGTGTACCAGAGTTTTCTAGCAGTGTTTTTTCATAACTGTACAGTGGGTCCTCAGTATGTTGCATATAATCTAAAAGACATGTTAGCTATCTTGCAATACTGTGGAAGAAATTATATATACACACACACGCACATATATATATATATATCTGTTAGATACAGAGAAAATTCCCCTGATGGCTGAGTAGGATAAAGAAAAAACAACTCTAAAAAGTCTCCCAAGCTGAAAACTTGTTATATTTTATAAAAATACAGATGTAGTCCTGTCATCATTGGCTCCATTTGAAAATCGAACTGTGCAAAGAACTACTGAGAGCCATCAGCTGTCATTGTAAGCGCCACAGTGTTTGTAATGTTAGTTACTTCTAGCAATAAGTAATTAGTGAATACAGTAAACTTACAGCAGTAGTTTTTGGTCAGTATGCCGGGGATTAAAAGTTAAATATGCTAGCATAATGCTCAGGGAGAAAAAAATCCCCCAAATTAATGTTTCCTTAAACAAAAAAGCATTTGCAAAAATCAGGAAGGATGGGTTATTTTTTAGGGCTCTTAAATCCCATTGTATGATGCGTACTGGATGCAGGTGATACTGTTAGGGAAAACTAACAAAAACAAAAAGCAAAGCAATTTGTTTAAATAGTCTACTTCATGATTTATGCTTGGCAGTCAGTGACAGAGAAGTCAAGTTCTTATTGCATACTTTGATTTATTGGTAAGTAAATAGCGTATTTCTAACTAATACGCAGAAGGAAGAAATATCAGAGGCAAAAAATATTCTGTATATGACAGTTCTGAGGCAGAATAGATTATACATATGTCCCACAAAGACAGCTTTTCAGCTGCAGTCAAAACAGCTTTACAACAGGAAAAAACCAAATTAAATCCTCCCCAAATTAATCTCATTCACCTGGTAGTTTCATGGCAAGAGGTTGTCAAGGGCTACTGAAAATACACTAATGCCCGTAGTAAGGGTTTTTTTCCTTCAGAACTTTGAATGGTTAGGAAGTGTTGGCTACCTTGGGGTTTCAGAACGTGGTAGTTATTTCAAATACTTCCAGCCTTGAATACTTAAACATCTACTGGTTTTATCAGATCGTTTATGTTATATCCCTGTTTACTTACAATAATATTCCTAACCTAGTAAGTGTTAATCCATTTGTAGGATTAGATCCCCTCCCAATGTATTATGTTGCTACTATGTCAAATTGTCGAAGTACTGGAGAGATTTAAGATTAATTTTTCCTGTTAGTTTCTTTATGCTTTCAGTCTTAAAGCTTTAATAGGCATTTAAAGAAATACTGGAAGATGATAGGCTTGTATATAAGCTGTACTCAAATGAAGCTGTACCCACTACAAACTTCTTTCAGCATGAAAGTGATATAAAACTCAGTTCGTGTTTTGAATTCAGTTCTAGAGGCTCATTTTTTTTTCCTGCCTCAGCCCCCAAGTTGTAATTTTAGCTAGTACACAGGTATTTTCCTCCGAAGACTGAAAATACAGAGCTAATGCTGTGTGCTTAAGAATTCAAGAATGCTATGAATTGCACCTCTGAGTCTTTTTTTTTCCCTAACGCAAGTACCACTTCCATGCAATGTATGCATACCTCGGTTGGTTGTGGTACTGCTTAATTTGATGATGTGTTTAAAATTCTTTTTCAATGAATTCTTCAAAGGCTGATTTGTTTCAGTGCTGAAAAATCTGTTTATTTCCTGCTTTCCACTATGAATGGAAATGAAGCTGTCCAGTGATATGAAGTGATGTTGGTTGTTAGTCTCTCTTTTGGAGAACAAGAAAGTTTAAGTTCGCTTAAGATCTTGAACTGTCAGTAATGTTATCTGATTCTATGATGAAAATTAAATACTCTGCAGTTTTGGATGGAAATTATGTTAACTTTCATGTAGGAAGCACATTGTTTTAGTTGGCATTATAAAAACATGTAAAAAAGCGGTGATCAGAATTGATGTGCAGAGTTGCTGTAGATGGTTTTGTCCATGACTAAAGTTGTGTCTGATTCCCTGGTGAAGACTGGATTAGACAGCTTTCTTCAGATGGAGTATATGACAGTGGATGAGATAATGTAGAACTGGACATCTTTGCTGTTCTTTGTCACTTTGAAACTTAACTGCTGTGTCATCTTGAGGTAACGTTACAGGAGCGCAGTACAGTGTCCTGAAAGCACGTTCTCTCTGATTATGGAACCTGATGAAATAGGGTTCTGTGTTTTGCTGTGGGACATAACATCAATCAAAGAAAAAATGAGACTTTCAAACATCCCTGGAACAATGCAGCCTGTCATAAAAGAAAACTCAATATTGAATTATTCAGAATGAAAATATTGAGCACAGCAATGCCAAATGAAATATTCTAATTTGAGAGTATCAGAACACTGTTACTATGAAACACTTCCCTCTTGTCAAATTGAGTTTTCTTTTGCTTTTACCTGGTGTTCCATTATGTTAGTGCTTCAGTAGGAGGAAAATGAAACTTGGATATGAAATTTCTGACAGCATAGAAATGGTGAGGTTTAGTCTTCCTTTACTTTATTGTGGATGCTATTTATGAATGCCACCAGTGGAGGTTTTTAGGGCTGCTAGTGTCCCTTTTGCAACCTCAGTGTCAAACCTGACTGTGATCCGCTGTTCTTCCCGTTTATGGAGACTGGTTATTGGGGAGAACCCTCTCATGAGATTAACCACTGCAGTGGTCAGTGATTCTTAAAGATCTGAGGTGGTTCATTTTGGTTTGGTGGAGAGCAGGAGACGGGAGGAGTTGAAGAGAAGAGGGATTGTAAGGGCAATAGGACGAGTTGCTACATCTCTTCACTGTTCTGTGGTAGCTAAACTTTTATAAGGCAACTCAGCAGCAAATCTGGGTGTGTCTTGTGGAAGCCAGATCATGGTTAAAGTTTACTCTGTCATAAGATGCAGGTAGTCTGTAAGATGATTAAACGTGCCAACTGAGGGCAAAGATGGTAGTAAAGACATGGGGAATTGCCATGTAATTTGTATCTTGCAGTAGACTATAAAAAAATGCATTCAAAAGTGAAACGAACTTGATAAGTTTTATTTGCTTCAGAGGCATAAAGATTCATGAAAGACTAAATTAATCCACATACAGGCAGTTTTGTCCAATGTGTGAAATCATGACATTTGTGAGGAGGGAGGAAAAAAAAATCACAGAAAACCTTTATTGTTGCTTGCAGCCCCTGACTTCTGAGTCCCTTAGAACTGATTAAGTGGAAATAGGATTTGTATGGTATAGTCTGCCACTAAATCCATTGTATTCTCAGAAGATGCTGTAGTTTTGAAGAGGCATTCACTGATTTAGGATTATACTGATTTTCTTAGCTGGCAATTACAGATACTGTATAACAGAGGGGAGCAAGATGCCATCATTCCCAAGCCATAAATATTGGAGAGGAGATGAAAAGGAATAATACTGGCTTTAAATAGATTGAATTTTTGGGTGAAGTAAGTCAAAGTTTTCCTTTGCAGTAGCTCATCCAGTTGCACCTATTCTGTTCTGGAGCCAAAGCATTAGTATAAGTGACGAGACACAGTACTGGGAAAACCAGTTGTCTTGTCTTTTAAAAGATAAGTACAACTTTCCCAGACCCACTTCAGTGGGTAATTTGCTTTCAAACCCCACAGTGTTTCTAGAAAAAAGAGTAATGTTGCTGTATGGAAAGGTGAAAGGTCTTGATTTTAGGCTTATTTGTAATGAGTAAAGAAAATAGTAATGCTCCAGTGGTTGATGTATTTATATTCATGCTCAGAACCAAGTATATTTAAAAAAAGAGCCTCTCAGAACTCAAAACCTGAAACCACAGTAGCTGACTGTAGCCCTGTAGTTACAGTAGTAGCAGACACATTTTATTTTGGTGTTTATAAATGCCATTAGGTTAAATATCTGAAGTAGATTGTCACCTCAGCTATGAAGGAGAAATTCAAGTAGGTTGATCAAATAACTGTCCCTGTGGCTCAGCAACCGAACTCGAAGGTGTGGGAAAGCATTTTCATTTCACTTGAGAAGTCAACCATGGGGTTTTACTCTACCTTGTTCTGAATAATGATGTTCAATAAATACAATCTTGCATTTTGTTTATCGAACCAAAATCTCCATAGTGAGTTGAAGTGCAGTTGGTTACCAATTAAAAGTAAAATGGCAGTTTGCTGCAGAGAGCAAGATGGTTGCTTGTATTATAGAATAAAACTCAAGCTTGAATGAACAGCTTCTAGGAATATTAGAAATGTTAGTTTTTTGATCCTGAATGTCTAAGAGTTCTCTTTGGTATTTAATTAAACCTTTTAGTGTGGTTTATTATATGATTAATGCTGATGTCATTGATGACTATGAAGATTACTATTTTCTTTTTATCATTCAGCAATAGAGTTTTGTGTTTAATTTGCTGCTTCACCTTTATTGTAAAATAGATCAAGGAAAGTTTTCATTAATCTTGTTCTTTTTGGCTGTAGCAGATTTTCTACAAAGTGAATAGCCATCAGTGGAGGCAAAGCATTAAAAAGAACGATGACAAAGAAAATGTCATTTTCCTAATTGCTTGTTTGCAAAATGTGTTTGGAATGGTGAAATGATCGGTTCTGTATTACGAGTTTAACACTGAAAAATTTGTCAGATACGTAATTTCTGCTACTTTATTTGCTATTTCCTGTCTCTTCAGAGTTACTGTTTAATGAACAGGAGTGGCTTGGTCTTGTTTATTAAGCGGATGCTGTCTTGTTTGGATGCCATCATAATTGAAGAGTAACTTTACCCATTCTTTACATAAATGGAGGTCCTTTAATGACTTTGAGCTGAATAACAAAACCAGCTGTGACTGCCCAGTGCAGTAATGATTTTTAAAGCCTTCTTCACCTGCTGCCTAGTGCAGAGGAATCTTAAGTCTTAATTTTAATTACCAACTTTGAAACTCTACAGTCATAAATGTCAGCTTTTCCATTTCCCACCGTATTTAACAAACTATTTAAACAGTGTTTCTTGGTTGATTTATTTGATTGCTTTGTTAATGGATTGAAAACAAGTTTCATTCAAAGACAGAAATCTTAAGATTAAGGCATTACCTTACTGGAGTGATCATCATCTTCCTGTGAGCCCCTTAAACCAGCTTGTTTTCCCTAAAATGAAAATTGGTTGTGTGTAATTGTGTGAGCTATCAGCAGAGGGCTGGGTTTAGTTTAGTTAGTCTGGCAGATTGCACCCAGGCTTAAAGTTGACTGGTTAGTTTATACTTGAATAAGTTGTTAATATTCTTAGCATTGTGCCAGTGGAAGTTGGTGCTGTGAGAAAAGAGAAGGCAGCAATCCTCACTATTTCTTTCTATAATGCAGCCACTGTGTCTTTCTCTTTTATCTATCCCAGAAGGTAGATTAAGCAATAATGTGTTGAATTATATGTTCATATTTTTCCCCCCTTGACTGATTGCTAAGCAAAAACTAGTAAAACAGGAAATAATTCAAACCAGGCTTCTCCCTGTTGCTTTCTCAGGCTTTGTGATTAAATGCACAGACTTAAGGTGAATGAAGCACATTAATCCTATCTGCTGTTTTCAGTGTGGCTTTGTAGGTAGCTAATGCCTTTTGAATTTGGATTTCCTTTATTAAGTGAACTGTATTGGATCAGGTAAAATTTGATATTGTATAAGTAAATCCTCAGAGACTTTTTTTAACCTAAGCAATACATTGGAAATGCTCATGGGTTTTTTCTGTGGTTGGACAAGTATTTTTGTTGTTGTTGTTGTAGAAAAATGCATGTAAATGATGTCACGGTGCAGTGTGGGGATAATTTTGCAGAGGAATCAGTGATTTGTCTGCAGATAGAAAACAATTAAGCAATATTTCAAGTCATCTCCAAAGTGCTGTTTGAGGTGTGATCAGGGCTACCTTGGTATAGTTGGGTATATGTCAAAAATAATGTTTGAGTGAATTCAAGAGAACTGGAAGTGCTTCAGTGGCACATAATAAGGTACAGTGTTTAAGAGAGGCTTTGTTCTTGATAGGGGGAAGGAAATACTATCTGATGATTACATCCTAGCTACCTTTTCAAGTATTTTGTTACCATAATAATGATTGACACTTTGCTCATAATAGAGGCAACACTAATGAGTAACATATCTCTTGAAGAATTCAGTTTTAACTGGAGGTGGTACCTATATTTGACATGTAGCCAGGGGTTGATTGAGTGCCTAGAGAGCAGTTGAAGAGTAAGATGTTCCATCTAGGGGGTGTTTAATTCCTCTATGTTGATGTATTGTTTCTTAAATGATGATACCTTTTGTTAGGATTCTACTTTCCTGAAGTACTGTTTCTGCTCTGTCTCTCTAGTGTGGATATTGAAGGAAATGAAGTTAATTGTTTGTTTTTTTGTGAATGCAGAAGCTACTGACTTGAACCTGAAGAGGTGAGGTGGGGGGAAGCTACATGCTTATGATGCACAGTGTGATTCTGATGATTTCCTGTTGCCCTACGAGTAAGAGGACAAGGGAATAGAGTCCATATATTAGCTTGATTATGAATCAATGTGCAGATTGAACCGTTGCAAGTAGAAGTTTTTGAGGTATCCAAAGAAAATATTTTAAATTTGTGACATCTCTGAGGAGAAGAGACATCCTGAACTCAAATAAAGGATTTAATAGAAGATTTTAATTCTGATATATGAATGTTTCATGCAGTCTGTGTGCACAATGTGGTAGCTGTTCACTGGAGTTGAATACTCTATAAAAATCAAGGCTCCTTAACTCAGTGTGAGACCAGCAGGAGACCTAAAGAAGGAATAAGAAAGCAAAGCAGGAATCCACTGGCAAAGCCTGAATTAATCAATTTTTCTGTTGAAGCAAATCTGTTCCTGTTTCCAAAAGAGAAGAAAGCTGTTTAAAGATCTTAGAATAATGTCATCTCTGAATGGAGAGTAAACTTGCAGGAGAATAATCTGTTAAATAAAAATCTGATGTAAATCTGGCTTCAGGTGAAAATTACTCATCTTAGTTGACTGTCTGCCTTTGAACTAGAAGAAGACTAAAGGAGTAAATACCCCTGTGGCAGTTTTGATTACTGAGTACAATTATGTTGACCAATTGTAGCATTCGTTATATGCAGAGTATAAACCTTTCCTGTCTGTTGTTCAGCAGCTTAATTTACCACTTTATGATTGTTCTAGCTGATGTACATTATCCTAATCCCAAATTGCAAATCATTTCCGGCTTGTTTGCAGAATGGAAGGAATTCCAGACAATCTTTCTTTCTTTGGCAGGCAACTTTAATGTTTAACTCTCCATCAGCCTGATGCTTACCCAGGTGGAAAACCACTTCCTCAAAGCAATGGAATTGAATTTTTTGTTAGACTATTAGGATCTCGCAATTTGTTACTGATAGAACTCACAGAATATTTTAATGTTTTTGTGTTTTCTTTGAAGAATGCTCATTGTAGTCACAAGCGTTGTACAAACAACTTCTCGGTGGCTGTTTAAAGAGAAGTGTTCTTAAAAATTGGGTTTAAAAAGCAACACACAGCATTTTAATTCAAAGCAAGGCACAAACACTTTAAATGGATATATGTAGGTTTAACATGAGCAGCCCTAATGCAATGTTTTATGAGATACAGTAAAATTCTGTCTTTATATTGTCTAGGCGCTAGTAATAGGATGTATTAAAGTACTGTGGGAGTTGATGTGATTTAAGACTGGGGCTAAACAGGGAAGAAATGCATGCGGTCAATAGATAGCTGTATGTGGGATCAGACTGTGAATTTGTATTAAACCAGAGTTGTTTAATCTTACTGTTTATTAATCAGCTACTCAGTTTTTATTCCTATAACTTTGTAGTGTTTCACCTCAGAATTGTATGCATTGTGTTCTGCCCGATATAAATCTGTTGTTCTCGTTCTTTTCCTTGTAAAATGAAAAAAGTCTTTCTTTCACAAAACATTTTAAGCGCATTAGAACACACTACAAGTTTATGATTTATAAAGCTCTAAAATACTTAGAGCCCTTTATTCATAAGGCTTTAAATGGCTTAAGACTTAGTTTTAAGACTACTGGATTACATGGCACCCTATTGAGATAGCTGGGAAATTAAACTATAGACTTGCATGATTTGAAAGGGGGAAAAATCTGGAAAGAAGTTATTTATAATGTTCCAGCTCGGCTTGGCCCAGTTGAGGGATTATAAAGGAGGTAGGAAAGTAGAGCTACTTCCTGAAGGACAGGTTCTGGAGTAGCAGGTATCACCCTTTGACACATCTTGGAAGTCATGGCAAAAGGTCTTTTCCCATCCTAAAATGTAACATACACTGTACTGGGAAAGGGATGTGATAGAGGAACTTTTTCTGCGTGGGCCAGTCTTTAAGCTGCTTTCTGCTGGTTTGATCTGCAAGGCTGGAACAGATTCCAGCTGTGGTCTGTGAGGAGCCCCAGCCTCCGAGGAGGCTGCCCAAGAATGTCAGCAGAGGTAGAGGCACTCAGTGAGGATTCACATTGTTGTGCATTTGCCGGAGGACCTGGCTGGGGCTTAACCTAACCAGGTTTATGCAGACTGAAGTGGGACATGGAGCCACGACTCCCAGTCCAGTGATGGGTTAGATAAATCATGAAATCTGAAGAAATTAGAAGGTGTGGGGGGAGAGTGGAGACCTTATTTAAGCTACCGGGATTCCTGTAGTATGCTTGTATGGCATCAAGATTATTTCCCATCCCTGACAGAAGAAAAACTGCAGATCTCGCTTTAAACTGTGACTGCAGCTAATAATATTTTTACAGAATTGATGAACAATAACAGAAGCAAGCACAGCAGTCTCCAGAAAAACTCTCTAGGGTGCATTGTCTCAGCAAGGCTTGTTTTCTAAAGGATTGTTTTGAACACAGAAATCCGTCAGGCACAGAAGAATGCTTTAAAGTATTTTATTTTAAGTTAGAGTTGTATTTACTGGAAAATCTTCCTGAAACGCCTTGGATTAATTCTGATCCCCCTCCTCCCATGTCAATTCTTGGTATTCAGGCTGGAATTTGTGCTAATGTGAGAAATTTAAAAGATAAAGTACTCTTTAAAGTGGAACAGCTAATACAAAAGAGAAATAGCATTTATTGGGCACCCTATACTGACTGCTGCAGAACAGCCATTGGTGGAGACTACAGAGAGGGGCACAAAGCATATGTACAGTCTTGTAGGATTGCAGTTTGGCTTTCTCATGGATTTGGAAAACAAGTAAGTGGAAGCAAAGCAAAAGCCCACTCTTCATGGTGCTTGCTTTTGCAGTATTTATACTCTCACCAACCAGCAGCACAGTTGCAGTGAAAAGCATAGACTGATAGCACTATCATGGATAAAACAGACATTTCCAGAACTGGTCTTGGACATTGTGTGGTAGATATATAAAAATGATTAAATCAGGTCAGCAAACGGCTCTATTTTCATTGTATCTCTCTTCTATACTATTCTGCTGGGTTACAGATTCTGTATAATGTAAAGCTTGGACTGGCCATGTCAGCTCTTTGCACAGGATTATTCAGTTACAAGTGTTGTATAGAGCTGCTGCTTGAAGGTGTTGAGTCCTCTGCAAAAAAATTATGTGAATTGATACTATTTTTTAAGGGATAAAATGAGAGCCAGTGTGTAAGTCCTTTGGGTTTATCTGTGTAGACTCTGAATCTGAAAGGGAATTTACTCATGCTCTTTAGTCAAGCAATCAGTGTCTGTTATGGTTAGTTTGTTATTTTGTAGGGTGCATTTTTGGTAATGTGTAAAAGCTTTTGATGAGAATTGAGGTGCCAGGTGTCCTATTCCCAAACCTTACTTCTCTACTGTGCTGCTGGAAATTGGAGGCAGAGCACTGGATTATGTGGGTGATTGGTCTGACCCAGCAGGGCAGTTCTGGTCTTGGGTAATGTGAACAAGATGATGTTTAGTCCATGTGGGGAGACCTGTGAAGGTAGTCCTTGTGCTGCTTGCTTTCAGTCATAGAGCACAGAGTGAATGAAAACTTGGAAAAACCCCTAAATCCTCCAAATTTTATGCCTGGTAGAAAAAAAAATGGTAATTTTGTGGCTTGTTATTTTGGTAGACTTTTTTCTTTTAAATACTTTTTTACGGTTAGACATTTTGAACTGTTGTCATCTAAAGATGACTACTACTAACAGCAGTGAATTTACATCTGTTGGTCAGAATAGAGATGAACTTCCCTTACAGTGTCACTCCTGGTTTTCTTCCTGGAAATGTGATGCAAATTGGTGGATCTGTAATGAAAATTCCATTTAAAGCCATCACAGTGCTGGAGGTGGATGTGGTAAAAACATGGAGTGGCTGTATTAAATCATGTATCTCTTTGCCTCTCTGAAATAGTCCGAAATGATGTACAGGAAGTGTCTTCTGAATGCTACATGAATAAGCTTGCAAAAGGGATAAGTAAGCCATTTACGAGAAACATAGGATGATCTTCAAAGGATTACTGTCTTGTTCACTGTGTCTGGTTTGGTATTAGTCCCGCTGGAGTCTTCTAGATGCCCCCGGGTGCTGCTATTAGCCTTATTATGGTTAATCAATATGAAATTTATACTGTAAGTGGACTTCATTAGATTTAAAATTTCAGACTCTATCCTGTGAAGAAAGCCAGCTCTCTCCCTAAGGAGATGAAGAGGAATTACTGTCAAGTTTGGTGCATAGGAGCAGATTATAAGAATCTGATGTTGTGACACATGATAAATAGCAGGAGTGCTATAGATTTAGGACTAGGGAAGGTGGCATTAAGGGGACCAGGGACACTGACTAAAAGGAAAAAGGGAGGGGAAAAAAATCCTGTAAATCCTCAAAACCCAGACTGCTGACTTGATAGCTTAGCTACTCCCTAAATGATTTGGTTTGTAGTCTTTTTCATGCCACTCAATGAAGGAAATGTCCAGTGGAACTTTGAGTATTGGCTGTGTTATTTCTCAGTTAACCTTGTCTAAATTATGTTGAATAAGTTGAATAAGAAAGTAAATATAATTTGTCAACATTACCATAGAAATTATGGAGTAAGATGCTACTGGAGTAAGACAGAAGCAGATCCAAGGCAGTCCTGTCTTGGGTATAGCTAAAGTATGGCTAAATCCCAGCTAGAAATCAGAACGTGTCCTACTGAATTTGCTTTACCTGTAAATGTATCCACTGGGAGTATTTTGTTACCTGGAATATAATTGAGTTTCTTCTCTTTGGTTCCTATTGCTCTACCTAGATTAAGAACAGCACTTCAGTAAACACTGCATCGTTAGAATGAACACATCTTGATTTCTGCTCTGAAAAGTTTGACTTTTGTCATCATTACTAACCTAATGCCAATTAAGATTGTAATTATGGTTGCAGTCCTGAAGTACTTCATCCTAACTGCATGCCTGTATTAAAACATTGCTATTGCTTTGACAGCGTGTACAAATTGTGCTCAGGATTACATAGACATAAGAGCCTAAAAAGAATTGAAAAACCTTGAATTAGAATATCCTTAAAGTTATATAAAATAAGTTCCTATTTTGTTCTTAGCTGTACTGTGAAATGAGGAGTAAAAATGAAGTTTCTAGTTGTACTGTTGAGAAATGCAGTTATACTGTGTCGAGCATGAAGTTCATGTACTATTATGATGATGATTAAAAAGCTGTTGGTTGATGAAGATAGCATACTCTTAAACCAGGATTTTTCAAAGATCAGCAGCATCTCACAGCTAGGAATATGTTTCTGAAAGCTGCTTGAAGTATTTCTGGTAACGTTTTCCAATAACAAGGAGCAGATGTTTGCAAGTAAAAGGTCTCTGTCTGAAATATATTTTTCTTCAAGTCAGTAAAATTTAAGAGGGATCAGAAGCTCCTGGGTGGCTTTGGAAGACAGGGCCCTTAAAAGTGATTTGGGGTTCTTGTTTTCATGATAAAAACAGTTCAGTATTGGAGACTGTTGTTTGCATGTGATACTGGATCATAAGCTGCAAACTGAAAGCTGCTTAGTACACCAAGGACCATGAAAATGTATGTAAACTGAAAAGATGAACATGTGTGAGGTTATTCAAAGGAAGAAAAAAAGGTTAATGAGTTTTCCGGTGTCAAGTTCCTGTTCAGGCAAGGAAATCAGCTTCCCTCCAGCTTTAGGAGATAGCCTTCCAGTCTGTGTCCTTCACTATCTAACTCTTAGAAACGTTCTATGGCTGCTGGTGTTTATTGTGTGTGTGGCATAGCTAATGTGTAAAACACAAGGCAGGAGAATATGCAGCCAATTAACCTTTAGATGGAGCTGTTTCTCCTTGGATGGTGTGAAGGTTGCAAATACTCAGGGTACCTAAGAAGTGAAACAAGACTGATTTGTGCTGCAGTTCAAGAATAGATTTTAAAAAAATACATGCATGCTTATCACTGCCAAAGAAAGAAAAGTGTTTCCTATTTATACCTGTTCAAATATTTATTAAAAGATCTAAATATTGGTAAGGAAAAGAAGAAGTATAATAATATTTTGGAAAATATGCCAGTGTATTCTATATAACCCAAGTTAGGGGTAGTTCTGTAGTATGAAGAAAAAATGTGAACACTACATGTAAGATAATGTTACACAGTGAGCTGCGCTTCTGAGCATTTATAATTTCCCTTGGAGATGAGGCAAGGTGTTTTTTTCCCCTCTGAGCAGCAGTATATTTGTGGGAGTAATTCTCAAAAGGATAGAGCAGTTTGTTTCCTATCATGGTTAGTACAGGGGTTTTGGTTTGTTTTTTTTTCATTTACAAGGCTTTTATGGTTTATAAGCATTAACTCCAGCATACCCAAGGCAATTGTGGGTTTTGGTCTTTGGGAAGATGTTTAATCTACTTTTCAATTAAGTGCTACTTGAGAATGGTGTGTTCTCTGACACGTGTAGTTCCAGGTTTCTGCCCTTATGCAGGACAAACCTGCTCAAGCGGTCCACAGGTGCAGTAGTGCCCACCAACAGCACATCAGCTACTCCAGAGCATGCGGTTAATCTAGCCTATAGGGTTTTTGCTGTTATGAAATTTGGGGTTGGCTATGGGCTGTATCAGTTTTTCCAGCAGCACTAGCAACCTGCTTTTGCCTTTCATGTGCCGCTTTGTTATGAGTCACGGGCTCATTCATGATTTGATGAGGGAGCAGAATCATCCCAGTGATTGTCTGGGTTGTTGACCTGATGGCAAATGAACACCATGTTGAGCCAAAGGACATCTCCCTTTTTTTCCTCATACAGCTTGAATTGTTAAGAACAGAACTGACCTGCTGAGTACATGTAGACCAATAGTGGATCTCCAACAGTGGTGTTTCTACTAATACAGTTTAGGGAGATTGTGTGAGCCTAGTCACTTTTGGTTACCATTCTCCTCATAGTCCTGCATCCACATTTGATGTATGAAGGATGTTAGATACATCTCCACCTATTCCTTTTACTGTGTGTATTCGTAATGCAGGATTATACAATTAACAATTCTGTATTCAGACAGATGTGTCACCTTCTTGATTTTGGAAATGTTCATTGTATATCCATCTCAGCCTTTCCAGATGGAAAAGATCTAACTTTACAACCATCTCTTGGAAAAGCGCTTGTGTTCATCCCCTTGGATCAGTTGAGTTGCCCATGTCTCCCACTACTGTATCCTTTTGAGATAGAGGCTAAAACTGTGCCCAGTACTCATGATATGGTGTAGTCTGGTAAATATGTTTTGCCATTACCACTACATAGGATTACATCTTGTAGCCTCCTGCCAATGCAGGGTTTTGGGACTGATCTGAGCCTGAGCTGCTTTTGGCTTGTTCTTGACATTTGTCTGTGGGCAAATGACTATTGCTTGACCTTCTGTACTTCTGAGATGAACATTTTTGGTGTAGGCTTGAGGTCCAATGTTCCTTCCTAGCAACCAGAAGTCTGTTACGGCAGTTGGGGATACAGGAAAGCTATTGTGCCGCTGCAGAAAAGCAACCGAACAAACCCAACCACCCAAAATGACAAAGAAAAAAACCCAAATGAATAAAAACACCCAAACTCTTAATCATCTGTTGGAAGTGCACTAATTTGTGGTTCTGTTGTTTCCATTTGTCATCTTCTTTGAGATAGCATTATTCTTAAATGAAGATGGGATGACCTCAAAGCAGTAAGAAACCAGCAATCTTTGGGCTGGAGGCAAACGCTGTGAAATGCAGTGCAAACATATTTCATGATTTTTTTAATTATTTGCTTAATAAGTATTTAATCATTAAACAATTTTAAATACAAATGATATTAAACTTTAAAAGTGCTTTTAAATTATTTGTTTCCAGGTCACTGATGTTTTTTCAGCCTTGCTAAAAACTGTTTCTGGGAGCAGCACATAATGCATTAGTAAGTGACTGTGGCACATTCTTACAGAGAGCTCTCCTGCTTACTGTTGGTTGCTGCACTGACCCTGTCTGGCCAGTGTAGGTGAAATAGAACTCATTCTGTTGACTTTAGGGTAAGCAAAAAACTATGGCGGTACCCCGTGTTCCGACTTTGCAAGTTTGTTGGTTAGGTTCAGAGTTAATATCTTTTTAGGCTATACTGAAATAAAAGCCCTGCTCAACCAAGTAAACCACAAAACCCAATAAAGAAATACCCCAGACTTGCTGTTGAAAAGGTCCGTCAAAGATACAGATGATGAAATGAAGGGAACTGTGTTTGAACTACTTATGCTGAGGTTATTAAGGATTGCTTCATTTCTTTACATGCATCGATACCACTTTGATAACTTCAGGCAATGCCTTGTTTAGGATGAGCTAAAACATTTCATCTGCTTTCTGTTGACTTAGATGAGAATGATTATTTCATGGACTCGTAGATCTTAATAAATCTATTTTTATTGAAAATTAATTTTAATAATCTAAACATACTAAATACATTCAGGTCATTGCTTGCTCTTCAGTAAGACATGTCACAGGGGACAGTTGACAAATTTAAGATGATTGATTCCCATATGCTTTCTAATAGATGTTGTAATACCAGTATCTTTAAATAGCATGACTCAGCAGCATGCAGAAGGAAGAAATTTAGCTATTGTTGTTAAAACCAGTTTGCTTTCAGCTTTGTAGAATGACTCTTCTGGATAGCTTTCATCTGGTTCTTCAGCATGACAGACACTAAGTGTGTTTATTAGCCACTGTAAGCTTATTTGAAAGCTTCAGTTATGGTCAAACAGCCTGGATGGGCAGATTGTCTTTCTCTGCTGGTCATACCAACTGAAATCTGAAGTGGAAAGTATTTTTAAGTACATCAGAGCCAAAAATGAGTGAGCTGGTGCTGTAGCAGTGTGAAGAGTAGAAGGTGTGTTGTAAGGACTGTCTTCTAGGGAAGTAAACAGCTTGTCACATTAGTATTGCAGCTCCCCTGGCCGTGCAAGGGAGGAGCAGAACCACAGTACAAGAAGGCAATACCATGCTGCAGAGTTTGAAGAGAGCTAGAGGACCGCGGACTGGTTTCCCAGGCTTTCAAGAGTGTGGCTTGATGCGTGTCCTCAGAAACCAGCTTCCCTCCTGTAAGGGCAGAATATGGGACTTGTGTTTGCACTAATTTGATATTGGTTCACAAATACCAATCTTCCCTTTGTGAAGTAAGCTTTTAATAGCAGTGGACATTCACAGTGCAATAGTTGTGAAGTACGGTCTGTGGTGCTTACAGAGGTAAACAGAATCCAGAAAAGATGAATAGAAAATAAGTGGTGGAGAATAGAAATTATGGGAAAATTAGAGACATCAGCTTCATTCACTAATACCAATGTAAGAAATGCAGTTCTTTTTTAGGGATAAAAAGTCTTAAACTCTCTTGCCTGTTAATATCAAACTCCTGAGAAGAAAGAATGTTGCCCAAAGCCAGTGATGCAGAGGAGTTATGTCAGATTAATCATAAACTTCTAATGCCCTCTGGAAACTAACATCAGGAAGCTATTTCTAGCAACTCCAGATAAGTTGAACCAAAAGGCACTGACATACATATTGTTTTCTGCCTAACTGCTAGCGTGGCCTATCATTACATACCTTTGCTTGTGTGTTACAATGTCTGTCTTTGTTTAGCACCTGCTCCTCTCTTGACTTTCTGAAGACCTCCCACAACCTGATGCAAGTGTTCCGCCTGGCTTCTGGTTAAGATCCCTGCAGGTTGAGATAAAGCTTTATTAGTTTCATTAGGCTTGCATTACAGAATAATCAGAATCATGCTAACAAATCCTCTCATTATTGCTGTATAAATCATGCATCATAGCTGCTTGTTTCATACAGTGAGTATCTGTATGTTCTGCAAAGTCAAGAGGTAAATAAATCTTTGCTGGGTTTTAAAGGCCTGTCAGGCTTCTGTGTATTTCCAGACAATCCTGAAATTCTTCCTCAAGCCTTTACTCATACTTATCTCCTATGAATGAAGTAATTGAGTAGCTGTTTCACCTGTTGTCTGGCAGCATCCTATAAGGTACCTAGTAATTGTTTGGAACAGGGTGTAATGGGAAGCACCTTATAAAGCACAACCTGTGAGTAGCAGGCAGAACTTTCTCTTTTAAATTTGTCTTTGTGAAGAGACACCTAAGCACTTTTAACAGAGGTATCTTACACAGTATTTCAGATACTACACCTACATTGTTGTAATTAAAGAAATTACAGGGAGACAGGATGACTTCTAACCTAAAAAAAAAATTGTCTTTTGATATGACAGCAAATTAAAACCACTCTAGAGGTGTGAACATTTGGATGAAAAGCAGAGAATCAGGCTTAGACTTGTGATATAAAAGCAACCTCAGTTTCAGTTAGAAGTGTTCAATAATTTTTGACTTTTTAAATACATATGTGACTTCAGCAACAACATTTTTTATATACTGGTGATCACTGTGATACATCAACTTGCCTATTGTGTTAATGACTGCGAAGTTAATCACATTTTGTACTGTGCTTACACATCCTTGTCCTCTAATCAGCATTCCTGCAGGTTTATTCTCATGTTGGATCATTTTTAGCAGGCTTTTTTTAATATTTATGATTCTAAAGATTCTTCCCTGCTAATTTATTACTTTTCACGTTTGCCAATGAGTCCATATGGATTTAGCTCTATGCTTGTGTGCAAATTCTGATTCCTTATTCCTGAAATATTGACCTGGGTTACAAGAAGTTAAATTTTTCTTACGATGGTGCATTATTACATCCCTACATTAATAAAAGATAAAAACTTTCCAGATTAAAGATTAGCAACAGTAATTTTTGCCTATTCTGAGAAAGATTTGAGCTGGAATGCTGGGATACAGCCTCCTGTTCTCCTGCTCAGTGGTGCTGCCAGGTCATGCTGCTTTTAGCTAATCTTACAAGGAGTAGTGCTGGTTTTCTTAAAACCTCCAAAAGCCAAAACCCAAACCCCATACATTTGAGAGCGTGTCTGTATGTCAAATCAGTTCATACAGATTTGCTTTTGGTATTTAAGGAGCTGTGAGTTGGGCTCTGCTCTTCATGCTCAAGGTCATATAGTGGAAGGAAATTCCTGGCTTGGTGGGGATCAGGGGTAGGTTTTCTAACTTAAATTTATGGACTGTCACCACAGTTGTATGTAGCTGTTTCTGTATCCCATCTTACTGATTGTGTTACAGAAGTAATTTAATGTGCTTATGTTGCTCTCTGTGCCTGCCACTGCTTTCCTTACATTCTATTATGAAGCAGCTCATACTCTACTTTCTGCTGCTTCAATTTACCTTTTTGCTTTTTGCAATCAAGAAACACTGTTTAGTGTGTTTTTAATACTGCTGTGGTTGAGCCTATTCCAATGGGTATGCATTTCTGTTTGTTAAAAAGGATTGGTTTGCCCTTGCCTCAGGAGATTTCATTATTAAGGTTTCGGGTATGTTTTTCGTTAGCAAAACATTTTAGTTGAATATTGTTCAATCCTGCTGCCTATATAGTCCATGGGTCAAGAAGCTTTATTTCAGAAGACAACCTGCTGCACTTGAACATGTGTTCTCTCACTGATTCTGCATCTTCTGTGCAGGGATGAAATATTTGGGGTCTTTTCATTAGTGCTAAAAAGTTTTACCATATTAACCTTTCAGGAATTGTGCTTTATTCCTCTTAAACGTAAAAGTACACCACCAGAGGAAAGACGTTTATAAATCCTCCTTGTATACATTCATAGTTTAATCCTCCCATGATTCAGGCAGTGACCTACTCAAATATTTTGTCTATGGGAAATAGTTTTTGATACATTTTTAAATCTTGGATTGTGTTGAAAGGCACATACTCTGTTTCATGATGACATCTAAATCTCAAAACTAGGGAGCAGGCTCGGGATGCAGTCATTTCAGATTACAAACGGACTTTTGCTCCGAATAATCAGAAGAAAACTACATCAAAAATTAAATAAAAAAGAAGAAAGATGTATAGAACAGCAAAAGGTGCTTACTTTTTAATGATGTGAATGGATAGACTCTTGCCTTCATTTCTAGTTTTAATGTGTGGGTTTATGTTTATGTATCTTCTATCCATATTCCTTTTCCAGTCTAATTAAAATTTTTTAGTACCATAAATATTTAGGCAGTTCAAAAGCCAGGCACATAAACCTACTGTGCTGTATTACTGTGGAATTTGATTGCTTTGTTTTCTTCTGTCTTGCAGAAAAGAGATGAAGCAATAAAGGGGGAGGAAGGACTCGTGTTCACACAGCGGCCTCTGAAGCGCACATGGCAGTTCTTGTGGGGTACCCCTCAGTGTTTGAGTGTTTCTGTCATGTAAAACTGACTTGCTAAGGTGAGAGTATGAAGTAGCTCCCAGATCTGGGATACTGGGTGTTTGGTAGTAAATAGTTTAATCCTAGTGACTTTTCCAACACCAGAAAGTTACAGAACCTTGTTTTCCTGGGCATGGAAGAGAGCCCACTACTCTTGCCATTTTGCTGTGACAGCTTCAGTCTAAAATCTGTGTTGCTCATAGAAACACATATGCAATTTCACATACCCTTCTACTTATATCCAATAAATTCAGGATTTATGGCTTAATTTTCTGCAGGGTGCAGCAGTAGAAGGTAAAATACTTTTGAGAGAAGGAATGAAGATAAAATAGGGAAGTTTCAGCTTGAAGAGAATAGTCTCTTTTCAGGCCTGTAGTTTGCCTTCTTAAAGCAAAAGCATGTCCTAAAAAGCATCATTTGTCAGTGATTCCACCAGTTCTTATGGCTCAGTACTCCTGAAAACCTGGAAAAAAAATAAAAAAAGAGAAAAAAAATAATTAAATGCTTGAGTGTTAAAACTGTATCCCATTGAGCAGCCAGTTATATTGACCAGCTATTTTCTCAAATGAATATATGTGGTGGCTGTGAAACAGAGATTGTATTAATTGCTGGGAAGTAAAGAAATTTGTCTATGTACTGAAAACACCGTATTGATGGGCATTGATTGTCAGCAAAAATAATCATTTGACTAAAGTCATTTGGAGGAAAAAAACCAGTGGTAAGTACTCTTAAAGCTTGAGCTAATGAATTACTTACTCTATACTATTATAGTAAAAGGACCAGGTTTGTTGTTGTTATTGTTTTTGTGCTCTGTGTTGGGTGTTTGTCTGAAGTTTGAGAACCTGTAGCTGACTTTTAGATGTAGAAGAGGATTTTAACATCTCATGAAATCCAGTGTTCATGGCCTGGAATAGCAGGAGAAGGGAAACTGAAATACAGTAGCAGCAAATACTGGGTTTTCAAATAGATGTTGAGGAACTTTCAGTCGCTTTTCCCTGCCTGTCTCATAGAAGAAGCAGAGCTGCAGTAAATAGATGAGAAGTATCTGTGTGAAGTGAACCATTGTACAGAAATGCTCGCTATGGTGAAGGCAAGCAGCTGAGGGACTTGGATCTGCTAATGTCAGTCTGTGGCAATATGAGCTGGATGGAAATATGCTGCTAAGCTGGTTGTGAGGGAGGAGCTTTGTAAGGCATTCTCATTTTTCACTAGGAAATTCAGCTTTGTTCCTGCGTTAGGGATGTGGTGTGTATATATTTATATGTGTGTATGCATACATATATATATAAAAATACATATAATATGTATAGGAGTCCTTCTGACACACTTTTGATATGATACTTAGTACATTGTGATTTCTAGGCATGTAGCTGTTGAGCATGTAGTTCAAAATAATGTCCCACTGAGGCGTATTGGTCACAAATGTACTGCAGTGCCCTGGTACTGCATTTCATTGACACAGAGCCCAGGTGAGCTCCCTGCACAATTGTGTTCATATCTGTTAGTAATTAGTAAGAACAGAAAAAAAATTCTATAACCACAAAAACCTTGTAGTTTGGTTTTAGGTATTAACTTTATTATGGCTTGAATACCTTTAAGGGAAAGCTCAAGATCACTAAAGAGTGGCTACTGCATCAACAGAGGCAGGCTTTTAGATGATGACATTAGTATAGCTAATAAATAAAGTGGTAACATCAGTTACTCTTTCTTGATGGTTTATTGTTGCCTGGAAACATTATTTTTAGTGTGTCACTGCCTCATGCAGAACAGCTATTCTTTCATGTATTTTCAAGTATTCTTTCACCATTTGTAGCTGCAGTGATCCATCTTACTGGAAAAGTATACACTGGTAGCAAGCTAAACAGTTTTTGCAGGCTGTCAGTGTTAATGATTTGTTCTGTTTTTGTCATGAGAATAAATGTTACTTCAATGAGTTTCGTGAAAAGCTAAGTATAGCACAGGAAATGGAGAATTTGGGGGTAGGTAATGATACAGTACTTTTCTATGGAAAAGATGATTTCTGTGGAAGGTGATATACCTATTTTAGAGAATTTGTGTAATCTTAACTATTTGATGTTCCTGAAGTTTCTGAAATGTGCTTACTTTTATGGAGGGATGCATAAATATGCATTTCTTACATGCATAGTGTGAGAAGTGTGATTTTTCTGGAGAAAATAAGATCATAATAGAAGTGTAGTGTGTTCCTTCTTGTAAAGAGGTAGTATTGTTTATCTGAGGCTGTGTGTTTCTTTGAACAACAGTATTTATTTTAAGTATTTATTTTAAGTTCCATTGCAGAGTTTTCAGGGCAAACATGATGGATTCTCCTTCATGTCTCATTAGCCTTTACCATAATTCAGAATGGAACAGTGGCTCAGTCCTTTACAAACTAACGCTTTAATAAAGTTTTAATTGTTTCAAAATTCTTGTTTAAATGGAATTCAAGTCAGGAAAACTTTGTCTAACAAGAGAAGGAAATATTTATCATCTTCGGATATGCTGCCTCACAGCTCTCACTGTGTTTCCAGCATAATCTTTCATGGCTCCCTCGTAGGATGCTTACACATAAGGCTTAGGGTGGTTTGCCAAGTGCTTGAAGAGTTTGCTCATTACATTTTTAGTAATGATTTTCTTTTTAATACAATGAGACAATCAGTGATGCTGTCAGAAGAGAATCTGGATTTAGGAGAGGGATCTCTGTCTTCCCACCCTTCCTTACTCGGTATGTTAGTTGCCTTGCAGTCCATAGGGGGATTCTGTCTTTTTTGAGTTTTATTTCCCCTATTTTCTTTCTCTCTTTTTTTCTTTCCTTCTGGAGTTCAACATCAGACACATTAAGAACCCAGGCACTTCTCTGAACCTCTGCCAAATCTACTCAATTACTCTGGTGCTCACAACAGAAGATATTATGGCAGTTTTTGGGGAATCAGCTGGAGAAGAGTCTGTTGCTGCAATTTTTTCCTGTGGGATGCCAGGATGATGGAGTGTTCCATGGGACCACATACAGCTATGAGCAGTTTGTAGTCTAATAATTACAGTGCAGAATACTGAATGCACAAAGACACGTCATTTTACAAAGTTGAATTAAAACGTTTACAACTGAGAAGATTTCATTGCATCCTCTGTATTTTGAACTTACATTAAGAAGATTCATAGAACGATGAACTTGTCTATAAACTTTGATGTACTGCTAAAGCCACATAAAAACCAGAAATGCTTTGGGGGTTTGTTTGCATGTTTTTGAGGAATTGGTTTGGGTTTGATCAAACTTTTCCACATAACACATCAGAAATTATGTACTTGATTATTTCTTTCCAAACCTTTTGTAGTTCCATCTTTTTTCAGTCCCGAGTCCTGTAACAAACCATTAGTGTTTTCTCAAAGTAGAGAATGACTTGTCTGATTACATTTAAGGCTTGTCCATGCTTGCAGATACCAGCAAGCTGAGTGGTTTGGTCTGAGACAATCCTTTTCTTCTTCTGGTATCCCAAGGCTTAATGTGTGTTACTATCCCATGCAGAAAAGAACCTTCTGGAAATGAATATTTCTGGTGATTTATTGGCCCGTTTATGTTTCACTGGTGGTGGGAACAACTCAAGAGGCTTTGCTGTTCCAGCATCTGCTCAGCTTCTTCAACTGACATCAGGAGTCAGAACTACATAGTTGACAACCATGTTTTGGGCCACAGAATCCCTTGCTTTGATAATAATCTCCTCTGTGTGGAGACTATGTTGCTTTGGATCAGGTGCTGGTTAGCACAATGGCCAACAGTACTTCCATCTGGGACACTTTTGCCATTTACTTGTGCTGCCTGAATAAGGAAAGGCTATTGGGATGGTTTGGAGATGCTGTTTTGGCTCGAGAGCTGAGTATATTCTCAATGACAGGAGCAAGAGAGAGACTGTAGAGGAAAACCAGAACCAGGAATGGCTTTTTAATACACATGCTGAATAGCATTTGTTTGAATTACGTTTTATGACTTTTGTAGAGGTGATTTCATCTTTAGATTTGTGTGTGTGTGAATAAATTATGACTCTATTGTCTGATGTTTACCTTATCAGCAGGCGTGTAATTAGAACAGAAAAAGGAAAAAGACCAGAAATACGTAAAAGCTGTGTTCACTTTAGGAGAACAGTAAAAAATAAACCCATGTCTTGTTTGCCCCCAGTGAGGAGGTGTGCGAACAATAGGACTGTGCTAGTGCAGGCTAAAACCAGTGGTACATGAATCTTGCAAAGTATTTTGACTTTTTATTCTGAACTGCTCTTGTGGGATTTTTTTTCTGCTTCACTTATCATGAGAGTGAGTGTGCAGCGGGCATCTGCATCAGTGTGATTTACAATGCTGTTTAACCCTAGCAGCTGCATTTCTATTGAAGAGGTTGATGAATCCTTCCACCTTTCTTCCCATGTGCCAGCACAAATGCATATGGCCTGACACTGAATTTGATTGAATTATCTTGTTATTGCTCTTAAACTCACATCACTTGCTGTTTCAATTCACCACATGTAAATACTTGTACTGCCACAAGAAAAGGGGTGGCTCTGGGTTATGAGTGAGCAACTGAATGATGGAACTGCTTCTTTCAGCAGCAGATTGATTAAAATGGGTTTTGATATTCCACTGGTTTTAAACAATGTCAGAGATCAAAAGCTTTTTCTGCAGCTGAGAATGGTATTTTGGAAGCAACATACAAGAACTAATGATGCTGCCTCCAAGCACAGTTAGCTCTAGTTGTATGTCTTTCATGTTTTGAGAAGAGAGAGGATGGTTTGTAGAGCCATGTTTTGCTTGAATACATGTATACCCACATGAATAAATTATTAAAAAGAGAGGAAAAAAAGCAGACCAGATGAACAGGAAACAGTTAAAAAATCAGCCTTAAAATATATGCTTGGGATCATTTTGAGAGAGATATCTTTCTCAACCACATAGCAGGATTTATATCTTGGAATAATCTTGAGTTGCTATTACTTAATTCAGTTACATAGGAGAAACCGTTCTTAAAGGCTGCAGGATAGCTTAGTTGCTTAGCTTGAGACTCTTTCACATCCTTATATAGCCTTCCTTTTCTGTTAAAATATATAGTACAGACTCTTGGGTGCAATATTTCCTTTAGCAGAAGTACTTCATGTGCAATATAAAAAATAATGGCTGAAACGTTTTCCAGTTTTTCCTTATGTCATAGCCCAAATTCTGCCTAGCCTTATGTTTTACCACCTCGGTCACAGCTCAAGTGTCCTGTGTTTTCCTGTTTTAGGACATAGAGCCCATGTTTTTTTTGTCAGTTGATAGTTCTGCTCACTATTGTTCCCTAGAATATATTCCCTGTGTGATAGTCTAATTTGTCACTAAATCTCTTCTTTTCCCACGTAAAGTAACATTTGCAAAATACAGCAAATATGAACATTATTTTGTTATAAAACTGCAGGGTTTTGTGTATTTGCTCAGGATTATTAGTTTTGTTGCTTTAGCTATCCATATTTACTCAGTGTTTCCTTACACAGATTTTTTTCTGTGTGTATGCATATATATATATACACACAGATCTGCACACACTTTCTGACTTTCTTGTATCTGCTTTATGGCTCCACTGTTTGGGGATTGATTAATTTTGAATACAGAGCAGTCTGCAAACATCCTTTTAACAGAACAACTCATAAATGCTTCTACTGAGTGATAGTTCCACTTTTTACTTGCTTTATAGGCATCTTTGTTAAAGTATTCTGACAAATCGTGATATGATTTTTAATACTTAGTATCAAAAAATCTCCAAATAATTAGACCCTACATGTGAGATGTATTTGATTCAGATTTTATAAGTCTGTGACTCATGAGGGTTACAGCTTCTGAACAACAAAACAGTTTCTCAAAGAGAAGAAAAAACCCAAGTTCTTTGAAAATCAGTGTTTTGAGTTCTCTTGAGGCTTTGAAGCCTGCATTTAATTTACTACTTGTCTAGTGGTTAAGTTCCAGTCTCGCTCTTCTGAGTTAAGTGAGCTAAGTCTTCTGACTCAGCAAGCCCCTGCTTGCATAGAGGATATTGGTAGTTTAATGAGATTTTTTTTCTTGTGGATGATTTTTTTGGGGGGTTATGTATTTTTATTTTTTTTCCTCTTGTTCTTTTTCCCCCAATTCTTTCATTTCAGGCTCAGAAAAATGTGTTTTCTATGAAAGCCTCCAGCATTTTCAGAAGTGTATCATTATGACCTTTTCATACATCTTTGGGAGTACAAATTGAGCACACAAGATGCGGTATTAAGTCAAGGACACTATATTACATCTCAAGATGAATGTGCATGTTCTATTACAGAGATAATGGGGAGAAGTTTTAAGCCATTTGAAAAAAAATAGCTGTAGTTTGGGTCAACTGCGAATAGGTGAGGTCCTTGAAGATGAGCTGGGAAGTCAAGGAGGGTTGTACTCTTTTGTCTCTTTTAAAATGTGAACTTCATGCCTTTCAGTTGTTCCCAGGCTGGCAACACTCAGCTACTATAAATTTGCTTCTCTGAATGACTCCAGAAGTACAAGTTGCAAACATTCAAAACAACACTGTTCTCACCACATCCTGCCTTAACTTTGTTTCTCTTGAACACTTATTACTTCCATTTTTGTAGAACCTTACCGAAGTCATGGTATGATTTCGTTGTAAGTCTTTGTAGAACTCCAAATTTACTGACAGCAAAGGTGCACAGTGAAAAAAACCCCAACAGCCTTCAGTTAATAGTATTGATAGTCATTTGTTTATGACTTAATACTCCTCTTATCTAGAAAAAGCAATTGGGTCTGTCATCTCTGTGAAGATCAAGGGGGTGGTTTGATCACATAAAATTTTTACCCACTGCATACTTACTACAAAAGAGAATTCATTCTAGTTTCAAGCAGTTGTTAGGATGTGGAGCAGCTGGATAGTATTTACTTCTTGAGGTAGAAAGCCACCAATCTCAAAAGAAACACCAAGTAGAAGTTAACATGTAAAAGAACGGAGCTGTGAGGACTTTTTTTTTCTACTCCTTAGGACAAGCAAAACATTTTGCAAGGAAATATTCCAGAATTTTATTACTTGAGAAAATGCTGAGAACTGGTAATTAAAAAGTCGGCATTATCAGATGCTTCATTTCCAGGAAGCTTAGTTTTGTGATTTGGAGTATTTAGAGGTTGTTTTTCTGTGTCTGTGAAGCTTGGAGGGAGGGGTGTGTGTGGTGTGGTTCTAAGTTTTGCCTGTCAAAAGGTTGTAAAAACCAGAAATATATTTAACAATTTCTACACATGTATTATGCATGCAGATGGGAAGATTTAAGGTTGCTTCAGACATCAGATACTCCTCATTCACAAAAAATGATCGGTCAAATTTGTGGAATTCATCCTGATTTTGACATGGAAAAGGGTGAACCACATTCCCATTTAATCAAACATTTCAGGGCAAAGTATTTGTAGTAATCGCAGCTCATGGAAATCTGTTTCCTTTTTCTTTGAGAATGTAGATGCCATTGCATTTTATTATTGTTTTAATTTCCATGTACTTCAGCTTAATACCTATTGAGTCTTAAGTCTGTTTTACTGAGCTTCTGTCATCTGTGCTTTATGACAGAAACTGAGTGTAGCTTTTCTAATCAAACTGGACCAGGTTACTCTGGTGGGACCTCCTTGCAAAGTTGCAATTTTAGGGATGATCAAGTAGCATAATAGAAATATTCAAGTATGCATGAAGCCTAAAGTAATTATTTCAACTTTTAATGCAAAGTTAATAAATATCCATGAATAGTCCGGCTGTTCGTATATCCAGTATTTATGGATTTTTCCTTTTTGCTTGCTTTATGACACTGGGCATTATTAAACTCATGTTTTCTAGGAAGGTATTTCAAATGTTTCCAAAAAAACCCTGTTCAAAGAGCTTAATCAGATACTAACAGCAAAGGTGAAACGAGACAACTCCTTTTGAAACAACGTCAATTCAATTAGAAAGCACTACAGAGTTTGATAATCCCAAAGTATCACTAATCTAAAAGCTTGCATTGGAAATCTTAATTATATCTTTGTTGAATCAAACACTGTGGTGTTAATTATCAGGTAGCAAAGGCTAATGTTTCATTACTGAAATTAAGTTTGTACTGTATCTTTCTATGTCTATTCTATGGTGGAGATGTAAGGGAGTAGGTGTGCATGACACGCAGCTCTGTTGAATTTAGGTTTTTTTTGAACCTGGTAAATAATGTGCTTTAGTATATACACGCATAATGGGTAGCAACTGAAGTCATCTCCCTGTAAACCTGCCTACATGAGCCTTAACAAGAGAGATGAGGCAAGCTCTACTTCAGAACTATTTTACCAGCTTGAAAAGTTCCACACAAATTGTCATACAGGCACAGGCAAGTGTAACCCATTGGATTTGCTCCCTAATTTTTCCTGAAGGCTAACAGTTACAATCTTCAGGGTGTCTTTGTTCACACCATTAATAATTCGTTTTTTCTCTTACCAAGTCGTTTGATGGATAATGTGTGTATAGATTTGAGAATATGATTTTTGTATAATAACCGTTCATGGCTCTGTTTCTCCATGGCCCTGTATGCTGGGTGAATTCTGAATAGCAAAAAACCACATCAGCCTTTTGTCTTTGTTTTGAAAACATAAAGAAAAATGTCTCTAACAGGAGTTTTATTTACTAATTACACTGTCACTCAAAACAAATGTAGCTGTATGGTCATATATTGTTTTACATGTAAATAATTCCAAATGCCATAAGGAAGTCTTTTTGTTCTGGTCATTAATAAAAAAAAAAAAAAGAGAAAATACTGCAGTTTTAAACCACCTGTTTGGTTCTTTAATGCTTTAGATATGAGTACTTTTTATATAATACTGTAGAGCTGACACCCTCTTCGCCTTGAAGTTTAAATATGAAATACTGCAGACAGAATATGTGTTCTGGTTTGGAAAGTACATATAAATTAAACTTATAAATGAATTAGCAGTAGATTTGTTTAGGGTTTTTTAAACTCTTCTGGTACAATTACTGATCTAGGTTCTCACCAGAAAGAAACCTCCTGTTTCTGAAGTGTTTCTGAAAGGTAGAACTATCTGCCTAAAACTTAAGTTCCTCTTAAGAGGTTTACCAAAATTGACAATCAAGTTTTTATATACTTATGTGTATATGTATAAAGAAAACAAGCCGTGTTTATTTAACTTCAGTATATATTTATGTGTATCTGGTCTATAGGAAAAAACCTCAATGCAAGCATGTCTTTTGGACAGTGTCATATTAATTTCTTTGTTACTTCTAACAAAAGCTGAATCACCCAACGCTGTTAATAGCACTGCCATTCTGTAGCACTGAATTTGGGCCAAAATTTCTTAATGTTTAGACTGTGCACTCTTGGATTCTCAGGCAGTACAGATTTGATCCAGACTATATATGAATACATGATATCATTTCTATTCAGTTAGCTAGACCATATGATGAGGATTCATGATGGTTTATAACTTCTGTGTTGGATGTGGAAGGAGAAATAAATGGGTATAGAATGAGAGTGGAGCAGACTGACTGTGATAGAGCAGCTGATGTAATAAAATTAGTCTTCACCATTTTGAACAAATCTGAAATGCTTTTAGGCTAGTGCTTGGAGTCATTTACCTGATGTATTCTTGATCTGTCCCTAAATCTTTATTTATTACATCATTGTGCTATGGCGTGCATTATTTTTAAGCATATATATTCAATGTGGCCTTTATAGTACCTGAAATGGGCTGTCTGTAGAAACATGGGCATTTTCTCAAGAGCTGAAGTCACATCTTTGCAGTAAAGGCAGATGTGTTATGTGTGTCTTTTTCCAACTCCCTCGATTCTTTACCTCTGTGTTATCCATCTCTGTTTGTTCCACTTCCTCTGAGTTTCACCTCATTGCCCTTGAGCTTCTCCTCTCCTTCATAGCAATTTTTTTCCTGCTGGAGTTCTGAGGGATTGTCTTGCTGTTGTGCCTGTGTTTTGCTGTTCTTTCGTGACCTCTATTTCTTCTGCTGCTGAAGCTAATGTTTCCCTTTGCTACTCACCAATGGGGTTGGTGCCCCTATCTCCCTGCATCTCCTCTGACTCCATTCTTTCCCTGCTGCTGAGCACAAAAAATTTTGGAGTGGAAAGGTAGATGAGCAAGTAAACTGATCAATGACAATTTGATAACCTTTCTCCCAGCCTGGAACTCCCAAACTATGAATTTTACTCCAGTGTATCAGCCAAACCTGAATTCTATAGGAAGATTTTAAAAAGAATGTAATAAAAGGAGCAAAGAAAGTAACCACCACAGGGAGCTTCTACCATTGTATCTATTTTAACAGAACTTCAGGTCTTGGAAGCTGTACTTCTAAAGCTTTCCTTGGAAAATAGCTTTCTTTTATTCTCTGAAGAACTTTATGTCCTCAGGATATAGATACCAACAGTGCTTAACACACTCCATGCAACAATCCCATCCCAGGGAGAAGTGTTCCACTTCACTGAATTCCTCATGTATGTGTAGGAATACCTATTTGATGGACCAGTCTTACTGCCTGGTTAGTAAATGAAATAGAAACTTATGTAGTTGCCATAGGAACTTGCATTTACTAAACTATGTCATGTTAAAGAAGTGGATTTTGTAGTAGAAGTGGCAGCCTTAGACCATAAAAATAATGCACAGAGCAAGCACAGTGAGTAAATATTTTGTTAGGGAATAGTGTGGTGTCTTGGGAGCAGCATGATGTCTTTCATGTGAAGTGGTGTGTTTTCAGAATGAGATACATGTTTCCAAGTGGATCAGTGGTGCTGCTGTATGACATAGCGTACTGTGTGCTGGGAAGCTGGTTTGTCTCTACCTCTTCCATTTATTCAGGGAGCTTCTAGATATGGTCAGAAGTGCTCCAAAGCAGACAGATAATCCTAAAATTGGTAAGATAATGACTAGAGGCCAGTCTAATAGTGAGGCTGTGACTTGGGATTTCAAGGAGCGATACTGAGGAGCACTGAGTTCTTTAGAGAGGTGTGTCATTTCTCAAGAGAAAAAGTGAGACCTCATCGCAGTGAGAAGCTTTGTGGTTATGGTAAATTTTCTGTTCTCTCTTAGCCCCTCCTATTGGAGGGAGCCCAGAATTGTGGGGATGTCTAGTAAAATTATAGTAGAATCAGTCTGAATTTCCTTTACATCATAGCAGAGAGAGACAGAATTTGACCTTAATCTTTCTAGTTAGTAAGGGTGTGGAAATGGATTTGGGATAACCTTTGTTAAAAGAACATTCTAAACACTGAATTGTGAGCTAGAAAAATAAGTACAGTAACCTTACAAAAAAGAAACCATAAAAAAAAATCTCAGCCAGTGGTATTAGCCTGCAAGATTTAAAGAGCAAACTTCTTTAGACAGAGCTACTTGATTCCTCCGTATAAACTTTCTAAAGGATTTTTGACAGTGTTAAGGATGTGATGTTCTCTCACCAGCTGAAGTAGTGATAAGAATCTATTTTTCATGTTGCACTGCTGGCCATAAAAGATGAAAATGTACTTCTTGGGGTATGTGGAACCTTAGGATTGCAATTCTTGAAGGTATCAAAGGATCAAAAGGGTGTTCTTCTGTACCTTTAGAACTTTACACTGTGTCCAGCTGAAAGCTGTCTGTCTCCCTCAGGAATTACCTCAGGATCTGAGCAGTCCTGGGAAGATCGTCCAGCCCATTAGCGTCTCTCACATCTCTTTGTAGTGTGGATCAAGGCAGTCATTTGAGAGGTCTGCTGAAGGTCTTGAATTATCATCTATCCTTGAGTATCTTCTAAGAGGAAATAGATTTATGCACATTCCCAATGTGAATTTGTGTTTTCGATTGTCTCTTGCCATACATGTAGATCACTAGTATTTCTAGATTTCCTCTTCTAGATACATAAAAGATAACTGATACCTATTTGAAAAAAATTGTAAATGATTTGGTGTTCATAGATTATTTCTGAATACAAGAAGAGCAGTTTATACCAGTACATATGATATTTTCATTTGTTAACAACATGTAGTTAGGCACTGCTGCACGGGTAAGTCCTTCAATGCCTAGATGCCCCAGTGTTTATTATACAGGAGAAAATGTTTACTGGGGTAGAGGACACATACGTTAGCTGTCTCATCTTTGCTATTATGGAAATATCAGTTGGGTTTTATTTTATTTACTTTCCATGAGGGTAATTAAACCTAAATATTTTAATTGAAATCACTGAAATTCCAATTCCATGAACATAGTTTCTTCACAGGTTTATTAAGTTGTGTCAAAATTAGTAGATAAAGTTCTCAAGACTACTTCTCTTGCTGTTTTGCTTTGCACAAAACAACACTTCTTGATCCCCAAAGGCCTTGGTGATATTTCTTTATGTTTCTTTGACTGGAAATATTTCTTAATGGAAGATCCAAGGCCCACAAGATTTGAAGGAGAGGGTTGAATCCAAAATAAAGACACTATAAAATCCCGACAGAAGTCACACATGGCTTCGTTGAATCCATTTCATTTTTCGCATAGTAAAAAAATTGCAGATGAACTGAGTTCTAGCAAAAGGACAAGTAATGAAGAGAATTAAAAATCAAGGCAGTAGATTAAAAGCTTCTTTATTTCAAAACCACAGTCTCTCTCTGGTGATGGACCAATGTTTGTGCTTTGGTCTGGAATGCATTCGAGATAAAACTAATCAAGAAAACACTTTTTCCCTAATATTCAGTATCTGACACTTCAGATAAAGATGTTCTGAAAACATCTTGCAATAATAAGCATAAATGATATTTTTGCACTATTTATAATACAAATATTGAATCTCATTAATATGGATGTGGTCTTGTTCAAAGGTTTCAGTTCTGTGAATCTTTTCCACCCCTTCTATGTGAAGCTGTGCGGTTCTTCCTTTGCATTTTTAAATGATTGTACTGAATGACACACAAATACATATTGACAGTTTGATTTAACAGCAAAAAGGAATATTGGGCAACCACAATGTTAAAAATCCTTATATTCTAGTTATTTTTATGGACCATATTAAATTGTAAGGATGACATGGTTATGAAGATCATTTGGTGTGACTCTAGCCTCCACAGTATTCTTTCCTACAGTCATACTTGAAGGCACCAGAAAATGGTCTGGTTCTTTCATTTTAAGAAATCTTGGGTTTCTGGTAAGCTGTCCTTGTGCGCATTTTCAGATCCTGGAGCTTTGTCATTCAGTGCATGTGTTAAATAACTTTGAGTTTAGGAATTTCTCTGGTCTTTATGATGTGTCTACTTTCAACAATTTGGTCAGGGATGGACTTCAAAGACTAGGAAGAGTTGGCAACGGGAATAAAGCTTATAGTTTGAAATGGAGAAAGGCAGAGCTAATCCATTCTGGTATATGTGCTGTTCACTAAGCAGAAGTCAGTCATTTGTATCTCCACCTTCCGTGACTCTCTGTTTGGTCATCTTCTCTTTAATTTTTAAATCATCCCTTTAAGAGATATAGTATGTATCTAGTATAATTTCCAGTGCTGTTTTACTTTACATCGTGCTTCATGATCTGCATGTTATTAGTAGCTTTTCAATCACCGATGCATTAAATTGGATATTTTTTTAATCAAAAATTACAGAGAACATACTGTTTATATCTGTAGTTTGTTCTTTGGGAAATGATGGTGGGTTATTTCTTAGAGTAGGGAAGATGTGAGCTAGATTTAGACAGCGGGTTAGTAAATTTCCTATCATGTCATAGAACAATCCCAGTCAGAATTCATAGTTGGCTTGGTTTTTAATACTCCTTATTTAGAAATTCCAAGCAGAGTGACTTGGTATTTCCTGTTACAGGAGGTAAGAAAGAAGGATTCACATAGGAAAATAAAAATAGGTAAAAAACCCCAACAACAATAAAGCTAGTATATAAACATGGAGTATTTTAACTATTAAAATAGTACATCAGTACTGAATGAATATTGACTGCTAGAAATTACTTAAAAATGAACATTGTAATTATTGTAGCATGCAGAGACTTTCTGCATGCTATAGACATCCACAGTCTTTCCTGGCAACTTTTCTTTTTATGGGGATGAAAGAAGAACTGCTTATTTCAGGAAATCCTTCTCCTCATGTGAGGGCAGTTGTTGTGGTAAGTAGTTGCTTGAGAAGAAAACAAAAGAAAATTGCACATTTATTTCTAGAAGATGTTCTAGGATAACTCCTTTGCTACTGTTTTTTTCCTCGTATTCTTTTTTTCTCCATGATGTGTGCAGAGTGTTCAGGGATAGCAAGAGAAAGGAAAAAGTTGGAGGAGAGCTGGGGAAGGAGACATTATTATATGTTTATTGTACGACTGTTTCTTTGTTCAAGTATTAAAGCCTAAGACTATACTTTTGAAGTGTCCAGTACTTTTGAATGTCTGTTTAAATATTAAAGTAGCACCTATTTCTTAAGACACATTCTTCACATAGGAAAATGTGACCATTTAAATGTGCTTCCAATTGGGTATCTGCAATCACTAATAATTTCTGAAAACTGATTAATCTTTCAGTGATGAAGAAATGCATGCTGTCCTTCTTCACCTAAGTCTGTTACCTTGTTTGTGCTTGGGAACCTACATTGTGAAGAAATGTACCCAAACGTTGAAAATTAAAGTCTTTTTCTTATTCTTTATCCTACTTTCTTATTCATTCTTTCCTTTGCTTTATCTTGGTAAAAAATGGAGGATGATTGGAACACCCAAAGGGATGAAATTATCATCTCTATAGGAAGTTTGTGAGCTTGGAGACTGCTGTTATATAAATGCATATTGTGGGTCTGTGTATAAAGACATAAATCTCTATGCCAGGGAAGGTAAAGCGCTGCAATAGGCTTTGCTTGCTACTAGCTCAATCTACAGATGTGGAGTAACCATAGTAGAAAAAGATGCAATAATGTGATTTTTAGGCATATGTTTATTCATGAAGTTCCCATTTTTCTGCTGGTCCCGCCTGGCTGCCTGGGCTCTCAGCAGGTTGTGTAAGGAACTCCACATGGTGGAGGAGCGGGCACAAAGCAGCAGTGGTGTGAGGCATCCGTTCTGCAGTCACACACAAAAAATACCAAACACAACTTGACTGGACAAAAATACGTTTTGTAGATTAAATTATTCTTTCACCAGTTTTAATATAACAGGGAATAGGCTTGCGTAATGATGGCAATGAATTATGTCTAATTGATGCCACAGGAGTGTGTTTTCCTCATGAAAGGATTTAAGAGAAGTGTTGTCCATAGAAGAAGTGAACCTTATTTAGTATTCTGTCCTACAGGAATAATTTGGGATGTAAGAGCCAAATGAGAGGTGAATAACTTCCCATCCTAGTGAGCTTAGAGAACATGGGGTTTTCATATCTCTTTCACTGCTGACACGTTGCCTGCCTAACTAGTTTTAAGATTAATTTGGGCATTTTGAAGTATTGATTTTTGAGACTCTGACTCAGGAAAACTATTTTTAGGTTTGGATAAAATTAGAAAGTGATTAAGGACTTTATAGAAAGTGAAGGGTATATCAAATGGTTGGTCAGCTTTCATAGTGGGTGTTTTCTTGTTTCTCCTAGCTAATCTTGAGGTACTTATATATGTTTGAACTGAGCTATGGTATTTATAAGCATAAAGAAAGATTATTTGTGATATCTTTGTGAAATAATTCTTGACATGACTCTTTTAGAATTCTAGAGATGTGAGATAGATATTTATGTGCTGAGTTCTGTGAAGATAACATTACAGTGCTGCTGTTAATGTAAATGCCTTTGAAATTACATACATTTAATAAAGCATTCTACCATGAGTTTATTTGGAGTTGCACATTCCAGACAGTATATTTGTAAGTTAACTTGGTAAAAGAGAAGAATCATTTTAAGAATTATTTTTTGGCTTTGTTCCTCAAGACAGTGTTTTTAATCTCTTGTACAGTGAATTATATAACTGCATTAACCATATTTATTTTACTTAGAAATACACCCTTTCACATATTATTTACATTGGCCACCTTTCCTGATGGACAAATGTTTTAGTGCAGTGAAAATGGATTTACAGGTGAGCACTCTGCGATGTAGTTGGTGCTGTGCAGGCAGAGTTTATCCTTTGTGATGAAGCCAGCATTCTCGTTCACGTTCTTCATGGAGAAATGAAGTCTGCGATATTTTAGTCTCTGTTATTGCATCTTCTGAATAAGATAATCATAGTCTTATTTTCTGTAAGAAATTACAGGTAAATGACTTTGTACAGTAGCAGCACAGTAGTTTGGTTGGATCCTGCAGGAAATGTGTGTGTTCAGATGACTGACATCAACTCCCTGCACCCAGCCAGTGTGATCTGAGTTGAGAGGAGTTTGGTTGAGGGGACTGGATTCGCTCAATGCAATCCCTGTAACCAGCATCTGATTTTCCCCTTGCTGTGTTTAACTACTGAAAATATCTGAACATGTTGCAAACAATGCCGTGAATCGTGTTCTGCACTTGGGCAGGTGTTCCTTTCAAATGTTACCTTGTCAGGTTCTTCCATGCAAAGCAGTTGCCCACCCATGTCAATACACATACCTAATTCTCTCTCGCTTGCTCTTCAGTGAAATCTGTTTAGCTTTATTAGTGCTTGTGTGTACTCTGGCATGTTCTTGATCCTGTGACAATTCTGAGTGACCAGATGGCATTGCACATGTTTTTAGTTAAAATGATAAACACTTAAAACCCCATTGTAGCTTGGCTAGCCAGGCAGCACAGCTACCCCTTCAGCAAGAAAGAGTAGTTTTGGCTTGTAACCAAGCTGAAATCAGACTTTATCTGTAAAGTGTATTAGTATTTGAAGAAGCTCCAAAGCCCTTGCATGTCTAGCTACCTAAAATTTATGGTAGTTTTTCTGCAGTTTTGCCCATTAAAAGCAATGTTGATTCATACTGAAAAAGTTAAAATATTCTAATGATGTCCTTTTTAAAATAAAAAAGCAATAGCCACAACCCAGAAAACCCCAACAAGATACCAAAACCCCACAAACAAAATCCATCACCCAACTTTTTATCTCCTCTCTGGGCTACACAGGCTGTAAAAGAACAACAGCAAAATTAAGTCTTCTGTGATTGTGGATTTGAACACAGATTAATTTAATTAAAAATTAATTTTGTGAATAATCACTATTTTATAACAATAAAAATTTAGGAGATAATGTCAGTGGAACAGAAAATTATCTCAGGTTAAGAAGTGCCTCCTGCTTCTTAAATGTCAGGGCAAAGATGAGTATTTTATGCTTAATAAGTTGAGGATATTTCAAATCCATTGAGTAGTGAGAAACAGTGGTCATTTCTGACAATTACTCTTACCATTTGTCTAACCACTTTGCAACAAACTGCTACCTGAACTCATTTAAATCCTTATCGTATTGCAATAAGGTAGTAAACCACTTTGTCCCTATCATTTTATAATTAAAGGTTAAATGTGAAATAGAATATCAGAGCATTATTTCAAAAAGACTCAAGTACTCCTGAGGTCTTTGCTTGAATAGTAACCGTGTATTGGGATCAACCTGCAATAAAGCAGTTTGTGTACTCTTCAGAGGGGAAAAGGTGACAAGGACAGAAAAGGCCCCACCTGAAATTAGTTTGGCAGTGTTACACTGTCAAACAGAGCTCTTAATCAGCATCTACTAAGCATCCAAAACAGATTATAAAGGTGGTGAGAGGGAGGAGGAGTGATCATATTGAGGGAATTTATATCTAAAAATGCATGCTTGCTCATTGTTTTGCATGCAAAAAACCCCACAGAAACAAACTGAAATCCCGTGTGACAATCCTACTAAAGGATAGGTTTTGAATTTCAAACTAAGTCCTGAAAGAACAAGATGACCAAATTTTAACTTCAAGTGATTGCATCAGGTCACCTAATGGGTACCTGACTTAACTGTTCTTCACTGCTCCACCAAAAGAGAAAATTGAATCATAAAAAGAATCACTGAAATAGTATTTCCAGGAGAAAAGTTTGGTAAAAATAACATCATAACTATTTTATCTTTAAGGCATCTTGGCTGTCCTGACCAAACCGTGTGACTCTTCACACAGCCTGAACAACATAATATAGAACAGGGTTAGTTCATTAAGTTCATTTTTCAAAACCCTCAGATGCTCACAGTTTTTTGGAGAAGGCAGACTCAAGCAAAACTCTAGCTGATGTGCTTGACTTATTCCATAAGTCAAGTTATTTTCATTACTTGAAGTAAAAACATCTGTGAAGCTCATAGGTGATTTGCAAATAACTTACAATAGGTGCAGAGAAGAATTTACTGGACTTATTTCTACATTTAGTTTAAGAGCTTTTTAATAAAACTGTATTTCTTTCAGTATAGCTATCTCTTGTGTCTTCTGAGTCTTGGATATTTGTTAGCACATTCACCATATTAATAGGATTGAGTGAAAAACACAGTGGTACTTCTTTTGTTTCCACAATTATGTATTAAGTGAGGAAAAATTTGAGGGGAAAAATCTGGTTTATGTACTGAGCAGTTACTTGGTTTCCATTCTCTGTTCTTCCATTTCCCAGACCAGGAAATAGCATTTTTGTCTTTGGGCTTTTCTTCTGGCAACTCACTTTTCTAACCTTTGTCAGTGTGCTGACAGCAGGTAGGTGCCAAAATGGTTGTGTGGAGGAAAGAAGTGGTCTTTTTGTATCTGTTTTCCTTCTGCACACTATGTCAATAAGACTTTATGTTTGTACTTCCTAATTCTTCCTGGTTTATGATGCAGAATTGCTATTGGAATGTTTAGCATCCCTAGATCAGAGTGATTTACCAGTATGCTATTAGTTGCAAACATTTAGACATCTCCCTGTGACAGTGATGCATGTTTTCAGTGGATCAGTGATGCTTACCATGTTAAACAGGCATATCTTGGAGAAGTTATACAGTCACACCAAATTCTAACATAATTAAGCAGATCATATATCATATTTTGAAATGACTTTAAAGGGCAAACTGAATGACAATGTTTTGTTTATGACCTTTTAATCTTGTCTACAACAAATTAAATTTAGCCTACAGAAAATAAATTTCTAAAGATGATGAAGTGTCTTCTGGCAAGAAAATCCATTAGGAAGTCTTGACTGTGTCTTGATAAACATAGCTTTGTAAGCTTCGCAGCCATTTGGCATTATATCTAGTGACTTCATTTGTGTTTGTATGTGTGGAGAGGCAAAGGATGAGCAAGAGGCACTTTATTTGACCTCATTGTGAAGAAATTGCATTCTGTGATTTCAGCCACCTCAGAGGATAAAACTTGTGTACACTAACTTTAATTGAAAAACAATAAGCCATCTTCATGTCACAATCTCCATTTAGAATCTCCATTTAGAAGGAGTTGGAAAATACTTTTGCAAAGCAACTTATAAAGTCATAGATGCTTGATTTTATTGAAAATAAGGCACTTGTTTTCTGGGATTGTGTAGAAATGTTGGTGATAGTGGAAATCCCTCCTGTTTCAGTTCATTGCTATTGTGGACAATTCTGTCAGGTAATCCTTTCAGAACATTTTCAAATTCCATCACAAAGTCATCACTGTCACAAGGAAATTATTCTAAAACTTCATTACTAAGTTGAAATTGCTTTTTAAATTTCCAGGTTAGATTAGTCCATCAAAACCCACTGAATGTTACTGCAAACGTTGCTCTAATGCTTAAATCAAAAGTACAGAGTAAACAATAAGTGGAAAAGAACAGAAAGTGCCTTGGCAGGGGCAGAAGCATCAGTTTACTCACAGGAAAAAGAAAACCCAGAGTATGTAATAGGGATTAGTAGGATTAAAAGATTTAAGTAAAAAAAAGAAAGCAATGGGCAATGTTCCTTACAAAGCTGACCACCTTGAGATAGCTTTTGCTTCGTTTCCAGTCCCATCTGCTCTGTGAAGGGTCCAGAAAAAGATGTAGGCAGACTTGTACAACTTAGGGCTCTATTCTAGAACATAGGTTGTTATTTATGAACGGACAGTACAGAAAACTGAGGCAGTTTGAATGGCTCCATGGTTAAGCCAGCTTGTCATGCAAACACACATGAAATTGTTGTGAAGTAGCAATGGGGCACTTGCAGCCTTATATTTCCTACCGAGTAAGCATCGCAGGCAGATTAACCACAAGTTCTTTTCAAGTGAAAGATGATTTTCAAAAGGAGGGGATTGGGGAGCTCATTTCACTACAAAATTACAGGCTGAGTACTAAAAATATCTTTAAAAATTACAAATTTAAGTGAGAGTATCATTAAAAGTACAAATATTAGGACTAGTACTGCCTTTATGTGATATTACTGTGTGAAAACTAACTTCTAGGATAAAGAGAGACTAAAGGAATAGAACCTTAAGAAATAAAAGATTTAGTGCTAAGACGTTTTGAGCAAGTGCTTAAAATCTGAGTCATTCACAACCTGGTTTAGCTAAAGAGAAATTGGGCATTTCATTGGCCTCACTGCAACTCAGTCTTTCACCATTCATATAACTAAAGCTAAAAATTAAAAAGTGACCTGAAATAGCATCAGAAGTTTCATGTGTGCTGTTTCTTTCCTTAGTCTCTCATTTAATAGCCCCAGAAGTGAAGTAGATGGCACATGTGCTCATCAGTTTAGTTAGTGAACAGAATCTATGCCCTTTTGTAAGAATGTATTTCCTGTGATTTGTGAAGAATTTGCTTCATACTAAATGCTGTGAGTGATATAAATGATCCTCCTTTATCCTTATTATATAAAGTTAAACCCATTATTTTCTGTTTAATCCAAATGGGCTTTGACTTACAGGATATACAAGTTAAATTTCCAAAAAGGACGCAAGAACCATAACCACCTTAGTTGTTTTGTATCATCTCTTCTAAGTCATTAGTAGATAAATGGCTTGTTACACCTGGGAGTTATAGGTGTTAGAACAGACCACTATGTAATAGCTACACTAGAAATGCCATTTTTAAAGGGTATTTGAGAGCAAAGTGTTTCACTTTGGGTGGAGAGGGGACCTATTTTTGTAGTAATAGCATTTCTGCTCACTGATTGTCTTTTTTTCCCTGCATTTTGCAAACTATTAGCATGAGTAAATTTTACTGTACTGCCTATGAACGTGTGTCAGAGCCGAATGCATGTGTTCTTGCCTCATCAACATTAGTATTCTGTGTATCCATTCGATCTCTCAAGTGGTCTGTCAGCTTTGAAATACATGACTCAGTAGTGTTCAAAGGAAAAGAAACCCATAAACTTACTGAATGGTCTTCAGTGATTGTGAAATAAAGTAATATGAAGAATTAGCCTTTTTGTATTGAGTGTGTTAAGTGCTGTACTATGTAAGTCAAGACTGTGAAGTATCTCCAAGGATATTCTGAACTGAGCATTAACTTTGGCAATTCAAGACTTAGTTTACTTGACAAAGGCTTCTCTCTGTAACTTGAACCTTCTTGGAATGGGACACCTGATCTTAAGCGTCTGACAGAACACCAGAATAGGAGGAAATACTGAACTAACCGTGTAACTGATCAAAACTCTTTTGAGTAATAATACTCTAAATAATAGGTGTATAACAAAGCCTTATCTGGCTTTATGACAAGAATTGTTTTGTTATAACAGAGCTATCGCAATATTGCATTTGTGGGATTGGATTTTTTGCTGCCCAGGATTGGCTTTCTTGCTTATTTTTTATTTCTTGAGAGAGAAGTGGAAGGTAATAGCCTGCTGCTCTATTCTGTGTTCTTCTGTATAAAACCACCTGCTATGAGTTGCATAAAGTGAACTTCAGCTCTCACTGGGTGATGCATGTAAGGAGCTGCAAAACCTCTGCTTGCTCCTCCCTTTGAAACCAGTAGAATTGATTGTTCTGTGAAGCTGGTTTCTCAAAGCAACACAGAATCACTTCACACAATATGTTTAAGCATTTCTTGTACTGGTCTTTAATGCCAGAGGCAGTGGTACGATTGGTTATATAGGCATGTTTCACTGCTGTGAAATTTGTAATATCTCCTTTTTTATGGTATCATGTTCATATTTTCATGAATTGCATTACTTTAATGCATGCAGGAGTTTGCACCATGCAAAATATGCTGCTCTGTGATGTAAGTAGTTGTAACAATATTTAAATTACTTGTGAGGTACCATATTTCAGCTGCTGATATGATCATTTATGACTAACCTATTACAATTTGTTAGCACAGAACTGACCTTTTTCTTGTAAGCAAAGGGCACATTTTACAGCTTCCTGAACATGTCTTATCTACTTAGAAAGTTTTAAAGAAAAGTAAGATGTAGTGACATTTAGTTTTATTCTAGTTCACTGCCATTAACCTCCTCCTACTGACTTCTACATAGTTCTCTGTAGTGCTTTATCAAGAGAGCACAAATTAAGCTTCTCTGGGTTTCAACCTGAAGCCTGTTACTGTGCTGCATCTTAGAGAACTGCAGTATTTGAATACTTAATGATACACTATATGTGTTCCTGCCTGTGACAGGCATTTACACAACCACTTGGAAAGCACAGCTTTCTCAAGTAAATGATCACATTTCTTCATTGCTCTGAAACGTCATTCTTTGGAATATCTGTTGACTTTCCATGAGGAATCTTTGATTGGCCTACATTTGTGTGCATGCCTGTACACTAGAGCTAGGTAGGAAACCAGTTTTTACATGGTTAGGTTCTTCTGAGGAAGCCAGTTTACATAGTTAGGTTCTTTTGAATATTCATATTTCACTTGGTTTGCTCTTCACTTCATGCCATGCAGTGCTATTAAGTATGCTCAGTGCTTTGCTTTGTACCCCATGGATCAATTCAGCTATGAAGTTAACAAAGTATGGAAGGTTTCTGTGAGCACATATTCAACCATGAATTCTCTATGGCTTTTTTTCCGGCATGTTTAATGGATTTGGACATAAAATCTAAGGCATTTCACAGACTGTTTGAACTGTGTGGGAAAGCACAGTTCAAAATGAGGTTTTCCTTGCAGTTATTTTAATGTTTGGAGTCTGTCAGATTTACTGAAAGATGGGTAGTTAATACTAGGTGAGTAACAAAGGAATGGTATCATCCCTCCTCCACCCCTATGGTTAGCCTTCCTTGAATGCATTCATTAAACTGATAAATGATTTCCAGCAGGGAACATTAAAAATGCTCCAGACTAAGAGAAAATAAACTCAGACCTGCATAAGAAGCTGTCTAAAGGAGATTGGGAGCCACCTCAAGTTTTAATAACTGCTTTGGATTGGTATGCTTTTCCGGTGGTACTGCCATTTCCAGTATTTGGCAATGTTGATGGATTTTAAAATAACAGCAGCAACAGCAATGAATTCATATTGCAAATATGAATTACTCACTGCCAAATATGTGTTAGTCCTTATTAGCACTCACTAATGTGTTGTTCAATAAGAATGCTTTGTATTTTGGTCTTATGCAGAGAAAGAGCCTTTTGCTGAACAATTAACATGGAATTAACATGCAGTGTGCAATGCCATGCCCTGTGACGGTGAGAGCGTGCAGAGGACTGTCATTCCTTTTGAATACTTTTTTGTCCCTTCAAGATATCCATCTTGAAGTATTTTGAACTTGTCTTTGCTGGACAAAGCTAAAATAACATGAATCGGTGCTTGAGTTCAGGCAGTTAATTAAGCCTGTCTCTCTTGCCATGTAATGTGACACTGATCCTTGGGCCAAATTGTGTTTGATTTAGTCACAAGGAGATTTATCCTTGTAATATATTTATTTATTTCTATTCATCTGGGTTATGCTGTGAGGGTAACAACCAGTGTCCATAGCATGTTTCTTTTTACCCATGTAAGGCTTCTTAAATGAACACAGCGGCTGGCTTAGAGTATAAATTCATACTACTATTTCAGGAGACCAACGTAGCAAATAGGGGAAGAAAACTAAGAACACAAAAGATATAGAAGCTGGGAACCTGTATGGCAACAGCTCTACTTTTTATTTTTTGTCTCTAGAAAAATGCTATTTAGTTGTAAGTAGTGTAAATGCAATATTAAATAAAGAGGGCAGGCAAAGGTTTATTCATATATATTTGTCATTTAAGTATTGTGTGTCAGTAAGAGAATTACGAGCTTGATTTCTGAAGATTCAGCTTGAAGCCTAAGTTCCTTATTTATGAACATAGGAGGAAAGAGATGGATTTTTATGGCAGCATTTATTTGCTCACTTTTGATTAGGGGCAATGACAAGGTCCTTCCATGAATTTTGTATGAGAGGTTTTGCTTTGTACAGTGCTTTGATAAAAATGAGATTGCAGCAGATAGCAGATCACCTTGATAAGTAGCTAAAATAACTTTGCACAACTTAGTGAGATCTGGCAGCTAATGTGTAGTTTAATATCTAGTATGTTGGATGCATTACTTATTAAAAATTTCTGTGGCTAAATTTAAAAGGAAGTAGACAATTTTATGGTCACATATTAATAACGTCTATATATAGGACAGTAAAGTTGAATCAAGAAAGATGTTTTCCTACCACATCTAGAATGATGTAGCTTGCTGGGTGTTGCTTGCTCTTTTCATGTCAAGAGGAGAGTTAAATAGTATTTCTGTCCTGCCTTACGTACAGTCTGTAAGGTTTGTTTCTCCTGAAACAACTGTATGTGTCTGAATTAGATTTTCCTCCAGTGAGTTATTTTTATTATATGGGAGATAGAGGTCAAGAAAGATTAAGAAACTGAACACAAACTGATAGTTAGGGCAACTATTTGGGGCATGGGAGTAGAGTTTCTTGGCTTGCCAGGCCAAAAGCAAAGGTGTGAAAGTGTCTCAGATGAATGAAGGAGCAGATGGATGGTTTTTTCCTTTCCGTTTGACCAGAACTTCAGCAGTAGAATAGAGAAGTCTTTTACACTGGGAAGCACATTTTGCTAAGATTAAGCCATTTTTAGAGTTGTCATTTTCAGGCTTGTAACTAGATTAAGGTACTTTTGAGCATATTGCTTTTGCAGGTGAATAAATTGGAGCTTTATTATACTGCAGAGCTGTTAGCCTTATCGCATCAGTGCAGATATCCTTCAGATGGGCAGGCATTTTGACCCCTCTGAAATGATTACAATTATATCAAGAATGAAAGGGACGAGATTGTTTTTAGTATTTGGAAATTCTAATATTGAATTGGGAAGACATAAAAAGACTCCAGAGCTTAGAATGTAAACTTACAGATTATATATGAATGTATACCTCTCTGCTTAAAGGTCTACTGATATCTTACTGCCAAAAGTTATCCTTAGCCAAAGATAAGTTAATTTTTCTCTTCTTTAAAATATTTACATTAAAATGTCTGAGATGGAGTTTGCACTGTATTTTCCTTTCTGGAAAACCAGGAAGGATGATGTTCCTACAAGACAGTGAGGTTTTTTACACTTTTCATAGCCAAATTTCAAATAACCAGCATTGTTTATTCAGTTCTCAGATGTCACTGAAATAATCAAAGGATTAGTTTAGATGAAAGATTAACACCAAGGACTACAGTGAACTGCATATGTGTCACTAGTAAAATAGAAAAGTTGTTGAAAAGTGCAGCAGAGAGCACTATGGGCCTGTATTTCGTGCAGAAAAACAAAGGACATAGGTGTGAAAGAGAAAAATCACAGGTGGGCTGGTGATTTTGGCTGCTGGAGGTGGTAAACAGTTGGTAAAGACTCTTTCAAAAGAAATAGCAGAGGTTGCACCTTCTTTTACTCATTTCACCTTTAAATTTTTAATTACTTTTTTATACCTTTGGTTTAAGATAGGTTGTTTGGTTTTCATTCTAGTGTCCTTACTCTGGTTTAGACACAAGCACTTCAGTTACCATCATAATTTCACTATGTTAATCTGTAAACTATAAGTTAACTTTTGACTGGTTTGCACTTGAGTTAATGTAGTTCTGAATGTTTCTTTGGACAGTTTGAAAACATGTAACACCGAAATGCTGTTTTGTTCTGATTTATTATTAAGGCAGCTATCAGCTAGCTATGTAGATCTTATGCATACCTGAATCACAGGATGCCATCTCTTTTTAAGGTAAAAGTGTATTTATTTTCTGAACAATCTGTACTGTCACCCACTGACACACAGCTGTGTAAATGAAGTACTTGTTTTGTATCTGTGATAGAAGCCTGCGTCCTTTCAGACAAGGAGAAGTGCTGGAAAGCAGTGTGTAGGGATGTGCTCATGACACTGTGAGTTTTCTCAGTGTAGAATTCCAAAAGCTGTTCTCATAGTAGACATTATTGCAGAGTTCAGTTTTTGGACTCTTCCAGCTGGCTCCAGAGGAGTGGTAGATGTTTTGTGTTACAGCTGGTTCACACATTTATCATTTGAAGGTTGGACTTAGAATATCCTAATGCAGAAAAGAATAGCAGGCATCATACTTGACCAAACAAGCAGCCTTGTATAATAAAATGACTTCCTCAAAGGATGAGGAAACAGTACTGGATGCTTTCAATCTCGGCTTTAGCAATGCTTTCAGCACTGTCTTCCTTATGGACAACAGCTTGAAGTATATGCTAGGTAAGTGAACAGTGAGATAGGCTGAGAATAGGCTGAACTATCAGGCAGAAAGGGTTGCCATTGGCAAGATGAAGTTCATCTGGAGGCCAGTCTCTAGTGATATCCCAGTATCAGTACTGGGGCCAAAACTATTAAACACATTGATTAGTCACCCGCATGGAGGGTACAGCATGCACCCTCTGCAAATGGAAACACAAGTATTTCTATTAAAACATAAGCTTATTCACAGTGAGAGTTGTTAAAACACTGAAGAGGTTGTGCAGAGAAGTTGTGGAGTCTTCGTCTTCACAAATACTCAAACCCCAACTAGACAGTATCCTTAGCAAACTGCTGTAGTTGACTGTGCTTTGAATTCCCATTCAAAGCTTTGGAGTCCACGAGAGTCTGCTTGGTATCACAGTTAAAAGTATTTGCTTTTTCTGACCAATATTAAAATGTTGCAGACTTGAGATTCCATCAGTTAGCCAACCTTGATTCTACATGTCCTGTGGAATTAAAATAAGATTCTTGAAATAGCCAGGGAAACTTAAGAGTTAATACTATAGGTATAAAATTCCTGCTATTTTTTTTTTCTTGAATGCTGTTCTTGCAGAAAGCTTTTGGAGTTATCTGAACTGATGTTGTTTTCAAAAGCAGAATGTGCCCTTTAAAACAAATCAAGGGCATGTCTGAACTCTTAAATTTTTTTGAGTTATTACTGTTGGAAAAGAGGTCAGATTAACTGGAGGATGTCTCCACTGGAGTTCTGAAACCTTGGCTGGTTTCTCACTTCAGACTTGCTTTAGAATAGTGGTATACAAAGAAATAAAAGGAATCTCGGGGGTTTTGTTCTTTTTTCTGAAGAATGATACGACCTTTTCAGGGGAAGAAGTCTACAACGCCTGAAGTCACAATATAACCACAAACAACTCTGAAAATAACGGCCTAGCATGTTTCCTTTAATTTCCAGACTAAGTTGAAGATCTTGTTTAACATGAGAGCTACGCTTACATTTAAGTAACAAATGTAATTAAACACTCGTCCCTTTCTCTTGTGCTATGAGGTATGATTTACAAGAAAATATTGATAAGTTACAGAGCCAAAGAAAGAATGATTCTGAGTAAACTAAGCTGTTAATCTCAATGTAGTTATAGATGGTAATTGTGATTTTAAATATGGTCTGTAAAGACAGTGTCCTTAGCAAAAGTCCTGTAGAGACAAAGGTGTAAGTTTGGAGGGTGCCAAAGACCTTCCCTTATTTCAAAGACTGCCATATCCCAGGAAGATGTAGTCTGGCCATGGCATGCTGTATCTGGGGAGCAAACTTGTCCAGAGCTTCACTTCTCCCGTCTCTCACAGGAAGGTGACTCCATAGTAAGGAAATCTTTACAGATAGCACAAGATACAGGCAAGTATCTATTGTGGTCTTCTAGAGACGGTCACAGGAAGAAAAGAATTCCTGAGAGTTCAGGAATTGCAGTGGATTTCGTGACTGTTATTTGAGCAAAGATGAAACTTAAGGGGAAGAAAACCCATAAGATTATCTGTAGCTTTGAATCTGCAGGCTAAGAGTCATTGGAGTCTGAAATAAAACCTATGCTGAGCTGAAGAAGGGCAATTTGAACTAAACCAGATAACTAAACCAGCTCTTTCTATTTAATTGTTGCAATAGGCAATTTCAGAGGGAGGAGTAATACCTTGTGACAGTGTGATATAATAGTTTGTCTAAAAAATAGGTAAAATTACAAAAAAAGGGGGGGTTACTGAATGTATTCATGTAATGAATGTATAATTCTCTGAATTAGCTTGAAAACAATCAGAATGGAATGAATCATTTATTGGAAGCCAATAGATCTATTGTGTATGACCCATATTCTTAGTCATGATGTCAGCAACTGTTTTATTACACATCTATATGGAATTATATTTAGGAATTAGTGGAATAGGCATGTACACTGTTGGATGGTTTGTGTGCTGCTGTGTTTTGAAGCTGTCTCTTGCTCACTAGCACTGGCTGTTTTCTTTATGTCAGTTTTTTTAAGGTAGGGCATATGTTCAGAAATAAAAAGGACAGTCAAGATGAAGAGCAACAAAGATTATCAGACTAGGAACAATTACTAGGAACAATTACTTTAACTGTATAATAAAAACAGATTATTATCTCTAGGTCTGGACAGTAATGTTTCAGCAATATAATAGTTAATCTGGATTTTGTTGAATTTGAAGTGTTATCTTTGGAAGACCTCAGCTTAAAGAGCTTCTCATGTACAAGGTCCTGAAATTCTGGTTCATACTAAATTTTTTGAGTCAAACCAGTCCAAGAGAAGCAGTTGTGACATAAATAAGAGTCTAAAGGGTAGCACAAAGAAGATGTCTGGTTTTGTTGTGATTACTTTGGAAAATGTTTACTTGGACCCATTTTAACACCATGTTGTTAGAATATATTTTACTTGGTACTGACAACTGTGTCATTCCATGTTTGTCTCTTCTTGTGTATCCATGTTCTGAGATTCAGGTATGCAATATAGGAAGATCAACTAAACTAGTTAGAAATATATACTGAAGAAAATTCTCTCTTAAAACTACTAAATACTGTATGTAATCTTAACAAATTTAGTGATTATAATTGCTTAGAAGTTATAGAGATGCTTTATATTTATTCCTTTGAATAAAGGCAATATTGTGTTTGGATTGTACGTGAAGAAGTTTCCTTAAGAGATCTGACAAGGAAGGTAATCTTGCACTGTCTTCTCTTATTAACATGGTGTAAAGAAAATTGTATATTTAAATAGTCTCTTACATTTTTTTGCAGTACTTTAGTTTTTAAGAAATCCTCCAATGTTTTGTCCTAAATATTTGTTGCTAAGAATAAAACAGTCTTGATCCTTGTAAATTCCTGGGCTGACCATTTTTCCAGTATACCTTGGGCAAAGCATTCTTACCTGAGCTCAGTTTTTGTAGCCTTTCTAATAATTTTTTAGCTATACATTATTTTATGTACTTTGTAGTAGTTTATAAAGAAAGGCAAGATTAGGTCTAAAAATTCTGCAAAGCAAATACTTCTTAATGTTCTTTATCAAAATACCTGATAAGAAGTATTTTTGTTAAATATACACAGAAAGTGAACCAAGTTTCTTTTTAAGATCCCCCAAATAATTTTAATATCATCGTTTTTTACTCCTTAAGTCATTTGGTGAGCACTGGGCAATAGACTTGGACAATGTTTACAGAATCTATATTTTAAGAACCGTGGCCACTGAGTTGCCTTGTTGTAATGAATGGGATTGATGAAATTTTAATAAATGGCAAGTACTTAACACCTAATTAAAACCTTTTGGTTTAACATGCATTTTAAAAAGGCAAGGAAATAAAAGAAGAAATATGTATATTAAAAAATATATAGCAAGAATAACCAGCAGCTGATAATTTGATCTCTACTGCCATGTAGCAGTAGGAGGAAATCATGTGGACAAAGAAATGCTCTAAGACTTGAGAAGTAACAAAATACAGAGGTAGTTTATTGAATACAGATGTAGTTTACTGTATGAACAGGTTATGGTACTGTTTGAAAACAAATACATGTTATAGGTAGAAGGAAGTTGTCTCACGTGAAGCTTTCTCAGGCCAAGTTGCATGTCCTCCCTGATCTAGATCAAAGTTACAAGTTTGAGACTTGTAGTTGGAACAGAAGACAGACTTGCATAGAGAAGCCTTCGTGACCTCAAAGGTAGCAGAAATAAAATGAAATTCAATACTATGACATGTACATAGGTAATAAAGATCATGTATGTAAAGAATGAAGACTATCGGTAACAGTGGATGTGAAGGCTGCTGATGTGATCTGATCACTGTGGGCTGTCAGTGTAATGCCGGTGAAAAGCAATATCCTGAGGGGAAAATATTTACGCCACTTTATCTGGAATACTGTCCAAAGTTTTCATCAGCTACACTAAAGAGTTACTTTTGGTTTGCATATATCTGTGACTAAGTGATCAGCAGGTGTATCATATGGAGCAGCACAGTTATGAAAGCAGAATGAAGGAGCTTGGTTGGTTTTGCCAAAATTATAATAGAGATATTACTGAGCTGTAAAATATGCAGAAAGAAAAGGAGAGAGAATTGATATCACAGTGAAAAGCTTTTTCAGCACATGAACAAGTAGAAATAGAGTGGCTATATCAATATGCTGAAAATGAGAAGTGACCCAACTGTCTTAATTTCTGCAAGTGGGTCAGAAACCTTAAATGGTTTTAAGGTGACATTCAATTAAATATGAACAAAGACAAAATTCTACAGTTCAAGTTTTTGTCTTGCAATAAATGGAAGAATGCCAGAAGTAGCCCTTCATTCCCAGTGAGCTGAAGTAATCCTGTCCCGAGAGCCTCTCTCTCTTGTTTTGTAGCATAAATCCACAAGAAGGTTTGAAAATAACAACCACTTCTGAGACTTAGTGGGTTTTTTGAATGAGGTAATTTCTCATACATTTGTCCGGTTACCACTTCCTTGAAAGTAAATGAGGTGCTCACAGTCTCACAGAAGAATGAGCATTGTATTTATAGCAGATTTTTCTCATTTATTTATGCAGATTGCTTGATTCAGATCTACAGTAGCAGGGCATAGAAGCAAAATGCACTCTTCAAAGTGTTGCAGTTATTCCTGTGGAACCTTTGTGGAGCACTAGGAAGCCCAGATACTGCTAAAGCAAAACTCTGAGCCAGTGTGGTCATAGATTTGGATCTTAAACAAGCTTTGCATAGTGACTTACTGAGCCCAGAGCTGCCTAAGTCAGGGCAGTGCACTTGTGCTTCTTGCAGATGAGAGATCCCCCTGCTTTCTCAAGAGAATACCTCATTTTCCACTGATTGTGATTTATCACTACCAGAGATAATCTCCTGGGAAATAGGAAGGCTTGAGGAAGGATTCTTAAATTACTAGGTGCTTATAGTCATCTGAATCAAAAGCTGTCTCTAATCCCCTCTCTTCCCAAACTTCCTATTACCTGGGACTAATTTTGGCTCTGCTTCTTTCCATGAGATACTAAACTGTATGTTAGAAAACAGTTTCATTAAAAAAAATTCTACAGCAAGGTAAGTACCAAGCTATTGGATGCTGATCCCTTTATATCATCCACTACTTACTTTTAATTAGTACCCAAGAATGTTATTAACCTACCTGTGAACAATTGGTACTGATGACAGTAAAATATTTCAGGTTTGATGAAAAGTTTATCAGAAGCTTTGACATCCTTTAGAGATAATAAGAGGTGTTACTAAAGAAAATTACAGTTCAGAAGCTGGGTAACAAATAAAATGGTCAGTATATAAAAATATTTTGTTTAGTCTAAATGTAAATCTTACTGGTTTTGTGTCCTGGCTCATGATGCTCGAACTCTGGTTGGTAATACTGAGACTGACAAAAAGAAATACACCGCTTAGTAACTGTTGGTATCTTTTGATAAATAACTCTTTGATAAATCCTTAGTGTTTTTAGCTTACAAGAAAGAAAACAAAAAAAAAACCACCCAAGGAAGTTGAAATTCTGTTCAAAGCAAAAAGAAAGATATACTTTTAAATACATATTTGTATGGAATATTTTCTAAAGTCAAACTAGCAAATGCTATGTTAATTATTTCTGGGAAATCTCCTATTAGTCAAACAGGACCTGTCAGTTTATATTGGTTTCAGCATAACTTTTTTGGCTATTACTGGAAATCATGTCATTAAAGACAGCTTAATAATGTAAATAAATCTTGAAATAGCTAACATGGATGCGACAACATGGCAAAAATCATGTTCGTTTGGAGAGAAGTTGTTTCACAAGTACTAAAGCATGTAACGCTGTTGAGGGAGGAAACAGCTTCTAATGCTAAGTGGTGTTCATCTGTGAAAAAGGTGCCTGAGCCATGTGTTAATAAATACAACAAATAAAAGAGAATTAGTCTGAGATTTTATAACCTAGAGTAAGAAATGCATGGCAGCGACGTATAACTGGGGGAAAGAGCACATCCGACTTCTGTACTTCCTAATGGTATCTGAATGGTTGCTAGGCTTTCCATCTGTACTTACAACTTGTGACTCTGCTTGTCTTCCATGCAGAAATGATACAAATGCAGAGTCTTCAGGAGTTAATTGAGATATTAAATAATTATGTTTAGACATCTAACCGCTGTGCCTTTGCTTAATGTATTATAAACCCTTTTCTCTCTTCAGACCCTAGTCTTAGGCAGTCACTCAGGGCTTTTAAATTTTAGTACAGCATCTGTCAGCTGAAACTTTGTCTCCTTTAAGGTAAATTCCTGTCAATAAATCTAACAAAACCCCCAGTAAAACCTCCTACACTTCACCTGTGTTTTCTGATCTCTTGCATTTTGTCCTTTCACAGACTTGTAACGTTATTATTGCTTGTAACATTACTGTATTTATGTGCAAATATTTATAGCATATTTTCCTCCCTAAAAAATACCTTATATGTCATGAAACAAGAGAGCAAAAATTGGGGTTGCACATAATGAATTCAGATTCACCCCTTCAGCTTTTTCTCACAAGCAGCAGGGACATTGTTTAAAATGTCTTCTCAAGTTGTAATAGGAATAGGAAAATCCTTTTAATGTCTATGTCTTGTCTTGGAATGTACAGGAATGTGGGAGGAAATCTGCATGGAAATTTTTTGAGAACCTGAGTAGCAAACTTTATGGAAGCAGCTGTCACATTTGCAAGATTAGAAGGATTTGTTCTAAAGGCTGAATAAGAATAAGACCGTGTAAGTGTGAGCTGTGTAGGTTCCTGTTGGAAATAGGTGATGTATAAAATGTATACAGCGTAAAAGGAAATAATGTAAGCTTTACAGTTCTGAATTTCATTTTACTTCAGAATAAATTTTACCTGCTGAAGTCTGTTTCTTGAAGAGGTGGATGTATAAAGCAGGTGACCTGTGAGCTTACAGAAACAATGGCTACAGATTTATCCATTCTGCTGGAGTGTAGTGAGGAAAGATATTCTAGGATTAAGAAATCTGTCCAATCTGGTGTTGATTAAACTTGTAGACATCCATAATCTTCTCCATCACGCAGCTGAAGGATTTGCAATCCGTACATAGCCATGTGGTTGAAACATAAGCTCCCTTTTCTAAATAAAGTTGTCATCTGTGTACCAGTGAAAGTAAAATCTATGCTCTTCAGAGATGAAGCAGAATATAATAGAACACCTACTTGGAAACACCTGTCTGGAGTAAAGATGCTATTACCTCTTCCAAGTTACTGTGGTCCAGGCTGAGGCATATAAAGAGTGACACAAAGATTTCTGATCTATATAGAGAAGTACACCAGGTGCTCAGAAGGGGTATGGAAAGGTCAGGTCTAGGTGGAAATCTACTTTGTAGTTATGTGTGGCTTTGATTTAGGAGATCTTTAACAGCTAAGGGCAGAAAGCCTATTCATCTGCTCAAAGTATATCCAGAACAGCTTGTGTGATAAGGCCCTACTGAAGTACAATGTGGCTGCGTGCACACAGCAGTGAAGCAAGTGGGAGTTTTCATCAGGCAGCACTCGCTTCCCTCACAGAGATGGTTAAATCCTGTATCACAGCAGCCATAAAGCATAAAGAGATTCCAGATTTGCTCATGCCACAGTCTTAGCACCATTCTGATTATAAAATTGTTATATTTGCAGGGTGGTTTTTTTTCACAGAAGTAAAGGTGGAAGCAGCAGCTTTAGAGCTCAGGGTGCTTTCTATTGTGAAGTTTCATAAGATGACAGGCTACTTTGCCAAGGATGTCAGTTTTATGGTGCATCCTCCCCATAATGGCAGGGAATCGTATCTATTTTAAGCCTGCCCAACTTGTCTCTGTTTTCACTTTTTACCTCCTGTTCAGATTTCCAGGCAAGACACAGAGCTGCTCTTTGAGCTCTAAGTGAAATTCCTTCTCTCTTTGACTGTTCTCTGCCAGACAGTGCTAACAAGCAGCTTTCCCAGCAAACTCTTAGATGGAATAAGCTCTGATAACCTGAAAGAGGACTTTTTGTTGCAACTCCTCTAAACCCCAGAGGTGTGGGCTGTCTTTTCCTCAAAGCACATACTCCTCTAAACCCCAAGATGTTGGATATTCTCTTCCTCAAAGAACACTGTCTCAAAGACCTTTTAAGAGAGAGATTCCTTTTTTTTTTTATTAGTCCTGTGTGTGTCTGGGAAATGGAAGCAATGGAAACTAACATGCCAATCCTCAAGTGCAGTCTGTGGGTGTATTCTTTCTCAAAAGAAAGGATGGAGTTAATGCATTAGCTTCACTTTTACTGTAACCCAACCTCTGACAGCTCTGATACTGTCAGTTACCTACAGTTTTGTTCCTAATGTGGTAGCACTGAGAGGTCTCATGCTCTTTTAAACAACCCAGGGGTGAAGGGCAGAGGGGAACCCTGCTGTTCATAGACCTGGTCTACACACTTAACCCAACACATCCAAATCCTAACCATAAAGAAGAGTTATTTAGTTCATTTGCTATCAGTGTAAATTAGAAGCAAGTTAGAAGCAGATAATTCTGGGTGTTTTCCCTTTATGCAGATTCTTTAATACCTGCTAGAGAGACGTCTGGCAGTACTGGAGATGGTAGTATGGCTTAAGGTTCCAGTGTGCAGGCTTTTGCTTGCCCTTGTCGTTTTGTGGTCATATTCTGTTTGCATCAGGGAGCTAAGAAACTGAGGATAAAATGGAAAGCAGTTCTTGGTTGAAACGCATTCAATTTGTTTAGAAATCAATAAATGATTCTAGAAAGTAACTAGAATGAGACTTCGAAAGGCTGTTGTAAAAGTGGTAGTTTTGGTATCTATTCAATATTGATTTGGATTGACTGAAATGAGTAGTTTATTCTCAAAGTACATGAACAGTCAGTTTGTGACTGTGGTAATTTCTGCTTTCTGGAGCTTGCTGTAACTTTAAGTGGTTTGATGGATTCAGGCTCTTGCTTGTCAGTGCTGCATGGTACATATCCTAGACCAGGAGCAATGGAGATCAATAACTGAAGGGGGTTTCCATTCAGAAGAGAACATCTTAGGACAGTAGTGAAATGCAGCAGTAAGTCCTGCCAAACTTGCATAGAGTGGCTGGGATTCTAGACTGGATCTGTAAGGAGGAGGATTAAAGGCAGGCTTTAGAAACAACAGAACCTGATAAACCCAAGGACATTCATGTATGGGTAAGGTAAATAAGTAACACAGAACTGGTTATCTCTGCTTTCTACATGTCTAATATGAGAATTGCCTCTGGGAAATGATAGGAGAATGCATCAGTTGTGTTGGATCAAGTAAGGAGAGTACCTGCCTATGAATCACATTTGGAGAGGTGGCTCCTTTGAGGCAGGACCTGTGCGGCATCACGGAGAGGGCAGTTCCCAGCTTCAGCTTAGCTCTATGGCTTCTGTTCAGCTCCAAGTAACACTACATGTCTGGCACAGCCAGTCAGCTCCTGTGTTTGCTCAAGACAGGCTTTGCAGTGGGATAAGAGGTCAGCTGGTGTAAACCTTGAATTGAACTTACTGTATGGAATATTCCTGGTTGAGGTAGCTGGCGAAGTGCACCTCCAAGGAGCATATGAAAGTGGCTAGAAATAGCTAGGCACACACAGGCTGGGCTATGCAGCCGTTTGGTAAATGTCATCTTGGAGTGGTGGAGAGGTAGCTATGTACCAGTGTGAAAACTGCCTTGAGATGAAAACTCAGTTGTGTAACATCTTGCAAATCATCCCAGGAAGCAAGACCTAGTCATTAGCTTGCAGGTGTTGTACTTGCCAGACAATTTATTGTTAAATGCTTGTCTGTAAAGAAAAATCTGCTTTTCCTGGGAGCTGTCGATAGCACTGACATTTACTCAGAGTAAATCTAACATGGATTGGCTCAGAACAGTACAGCTTGACAGACATGACATTTACTGCTGCCATACTTTAACCAATATTGTGATGATAAGGTCTTGGATATCCAATGGAATTGATGAAATACAATTTTAAACCTAATGGATAGTCTATTTACCTTTACACTAAGCTGTAAGAAGAAATAAATTAAGGATCTTTCCATGCTGCTTGGTATATACTGAAAAAAAACCTCACAAATTAAAATTTACCCTTATTTCCATTGTCTCCAGACATTAAAAGTATAAGTTAGGTTTTTTTGTCCTTTTTTGGACTTTGTTAGTCTGTTTCTCACAGCCTTGCTAAACTGCAGATTATACATAATCTTAAAATACTATATGGTTCTATGCTAAGGCATATGGAAACTAAGGAGGTGATTGGTGACAGCCAACGTGGCTTCACTAAGGGCAAATTGAGTCTGGCAAATTAGTGGCTTTCTACAACAGGGTTGGTGAATAAGGGAAGAGTGACTGACATCATCTACTTGTGCAAAGCATTTGGCTCTGTCCCTCATGACATCCTTGTCTCTAAACTGGAGGCAGATGGGCTTGATGGTTGGACCACAAGGCGGATAAGGAATTGGCTGTTGGGAGTAAGTGCAGAGGACCTGTTGGAGTGAGTCCAGAGGAGGCCATGAAGATGCTCAAGGGCTGGAGCAGGTCTGCTCTGGAGACGGGTTGAGAGACGTGGGCTTGTTTAGCCTGGAGAAGGCTCCTTAAGGGAAGACCTTAGAGGAGATATTTTTGTTTCTAAAAATTACTGTCCAAGAATTACCACCTGTGTCTCTTCTGAGGAATGAAAAGGGATATCAGGTATCTTTCCTTTTCATCTTGGGGAAATTTTGAGGCACTTGTCCTGTCGACAAACAGGAAAACAAAAAATGGATTTGAAGTGGAGAAGATATAGAGGTTCATATTTAAGCACCTAAATCAAGTTTTCAGTGCTGCCTTTTGTCCCCTTTACTCTTTAGTTCTTTGCTGTATTCTTCTTCGCAATATTTGAGCTCCTCTTGAAGGTGTATGCAAGTCACATTTTTTTGTTGTCGAGGTTAATTTCTAGCGAGCTCTTGCTTAGTACTTAGTTTTTAGTGTCAGTGTTTTATAGCATAGAGTGCTCATGTTAAAGCTTTAAGATGTGTAGTATAGCACAGGTAGACTTGTTTTCATAAAATCAGAAAAACTATATCTAACTAAAAAGTATTTCTGCATAGGGAACATTTTAAAAGCAAAGCCAAAAACTGTATCACCATGTCACTAATGAGCACAGAAGCTACAAGATCTCATCCAGCTTCTGAATTTGAGATATGTTCCAAGTTTTGAATTTCTGTACTTCAGGTAGCTCACAGTGGGCTTGTCATGGGTTGCTAACAGGTAGTTAGTGAAAGCAGTGCCTTGTGTATGTACCTCACATTTGGGTTTGCGTCTATTGTTATATTCATTGTTGTTATATTCATGAAAACATTGCTAGATTCATGAAGCTGCATATTAATCATAGACCCAGGTTTGATGCAATATTTGAGAAGTTTCAGTGAATTCCAGAAATTAATTACTGTACAAGATCAGTCTATTTTTAGTGGTAATTCTCACTGTAAGCATGGTACAGTGTTTCTGGTTTTTAGCATGACTGCATATCGAGACTAAGTATTTTGGTGTGGTAGGAGATGGAAACATGAACCAAAGACAGTGTTCAGAGGCTTCATTAGTTAAACCCTTTTCCTTCCTGCAAAGAGATGAAGATTTTATAAGCTAAATGAAACTGTGATTGTAAGGATTACTGTGGTGCTGCCTGCAAAACAGTTCTTGCCAGGCTAGCAGCAAGGTTTGACGCACAATCGCCATCAGTTCTGATCTGTGACCCCTCACACGAAGTTGATCCTGAAGGTGAGCCATGGCAGCCCCCTTGAGAGCAACCTCACGTCCTTCCCCTCACTCATACCCACCCAAGTCCCTCAGCGGGAAGCAAGTCATAGAATTCTCTTACAGTAATTAATAAATTGGAAATGAAAGGTCTTGGTGGAAGAGAGGAGGAAAATATCAAGTTGGAATTGCTGCTTTAAAAACAGTGTGCTGGAGAAATATTATAAACGTTACCAGTATTCAGCATCAGTGGGGAATATCTTGCAGGAAATGAAATAATGTATTATTAAAAATATGGAATAGTTTTATTTCCACAAGGAAATGAAAGAATTGCACGAGGGCATCTTCTGTAGCTTTTTCCATAAATCATTCACATAATATCTCTTTCTTAATATTAATCACAAGTTCAATTATCAGTGGTGTCATGTGTCAGGAATTAGTTATGTCTTGATGAGACCTAATTGTTTAGGAGTTTATTTTGGAGACTTTTTTAAAGTGTGTTGAAGTAAAGGTTACCGTCCTTCATGGCTTGCGATAATCAAATTACACACACAGGGTTGTGGTGGGGGGAAGCGATTACCAATCATGCACATACAATTAAAGTAAGTTTTGGAGCCTTCAGAGAGTTTTAACATTTTGTTACCATTCTGAAGTAAGAATTGTCATGACAGTTTATAAAGCTGTTAGGAAGTCAGAATCTATTATTTTTAATGCAGACTGCTTATACATTTGTTCCCTTTGAATGAATATTACATCTTTGGTGAACAGCATAGTAGTTCTGTTAATGATTCCACATTATCAAGTTAGACCTAGGAAGAATTAAGAAAAACCTTTATTTTTTCCAGGATGTTGTACATCTGAATTACCTTAATAAAAAACATGATCCTTCTGCTTTTCTGACCCTGCTAGATAGCTCTTCCTTAAGTAGAGGGGGTGGCCAATAATACTGCATGAAACTTTAACACTGTAGAACACTGAGTTAAATTGATCTAAATTTATGGGCCCTTTGAGCATTGAGCCATTTGAGTGTTAATGGTTGCTTAACAGTTTTGAAGGAACAGTAACATTATTCCCAAAATATATTGAATCACTGTCATCATGCGGCGGAATAGTGATTAGTATTAGAAATGACAAATGGTTTAATTAAAGAAACTAAAACGCTACAAGAACATATCAGCTAACAAAAGGAACAGGGCTCTTGTTTGGCGTCTTACGGTCAAGTCCAGGTTCTGGGACGAGGGCAAACTCTGCTTGCTTTGTAAGGTGCATGCTATGTGTAGTGTTATGGAAGAGAATGCTGGGGAGTGTTATTTACCATAAAATATTGGCATATTTTGTATCTTCAAAGATTATGCTGAAAAAGGAAATATAATGGTGTTTATGTCATGATGATGGCCATATATCAGAGCAACAGAATGTTCCTTAATACTCTCTGGAAATAGATAAGACTCGTACTAGTCAATTAGCTCAAAAGCAGCTATTTAGGACTTCTCCTTTCTCAGCCTTTCATAGTTCAGTACCGTCAAGTCTGATTAGTCAGGACGCATGTAAGGGAACTAGATCAGTGACCCATTTTACAAAACGAGGACCTTTCTGTTCAGCTTGGATTTTGTCTGAGCTCAATGTGCACAAAGAATTCCTCACTACAGTGAATGTGGAGCTTGGAAAAGCTATTTTTACTCACTTTCTTTTTAGTCCTGCTGTCGCCTGCAGAACAGATAGGAAAGCATGTGTGAGCAGTCTACTGGCTTCAGCAGGTGTTGGCTACAACTGATGACTTTCCTGTTTAAGTACTTGATCACATGGGTGAAATTAGAGTATTCAGTTTCAGTCTAATACCCTGCAGTATTGTGTACATGAAAAAATAAGTCATCTGATGCTAGAACAAGTGAGAACAGAACCCATGTTCCATGGGTATTGAAAATGGCAGAAGCTACAAACCTCTATTGCAATGGTTGAAAATGCGCTATTTGTCCCCTTCTACCCCCAAGAGTTACAAGCTGTTAGGCTATGGACATTCTCACAAGGTGTTCCTCTTATTAGCAGTTAACCCTGGATTTTAGTTTAAGCCTGTCAGAATAACTGTTATGAATCAGTTCAACTCAGAGCTGATAAAAAACAGTTGAGCTTCTGTAAAGAATAGAGCAAAATATGCGAATTACATGACTAAATCTGTTCACTTCAATCCAGATTTGAAGTGAAGGTGTTATTAATCAGCCTCTGGATAAATTTAAAGCTGTTAGTTTAAAAGCTGTGGACTTCTGTGTACTTAGAAAATGATGGTTTATCAAAATAAACTGTTCATAAATTTCATAATTAAGAAATAAATCCCTGCGTTCAGGGAGGGCTTGGAATTTGTTGTTTGAGACTTTTTTTGTTTGTTTTATTGTCATGTCAATAATAAACTGAGCACTTGATGATTTGTATGAACTTTAGAAGACCTGTAGGTACTTACTCTGTACAGAAATCATATCACCAGTCCGCAGTCAAAGAGGAATATCTGCAATCTGAATTTCCATGCAGAATGTAACAATCAGTAATTTGGTCTGTGACTGAATTGCTTCATGAGATTTTTTGTCATATAGAAAGGAGAATGCAGACCCTTTTTCAGATCCAGAGAGGATGTGAGATAAGTTGGGCCTTGTTTGTGCCCAGCTTCTTGTGTAAGCAAAGCTACAAATAAAAGATGCTTAATTTTGTCACTTGCAGTGGGGCTTGCACAACATAAGAAGAAAACAAGCTAAGCTGAATGAACTTCCTGCTTGCGGGCTTAGACCATTATGGCAACAGCAAGACTACCCAAATCAAACTGGCTTTTGGAGGGAGGAATTCCTTATTTAGTTCACGCATATTTTCCTAGTAAGCGGACAGACTGTGAAACACCATGTATGTGCTGTTTCGAAGGTGTAAGCAAGGATTTCAACTCACAGTGGCTAATATCCTATTCAGATTTAATGATTCTTTCAAACTTCAGTTACTTTTGCCCACCTCCCCCACCACCCCTTGTTAGCCTTTAGCAATTTGGGGGTTGTATTTTTACACTGATCTTTGAAACTTGAAGGACTGATTTCTCCCTTTCCTGCCTCTAAATGTAGCTAATGTCATTGAAGTAAGTTTTTGGCATAATTATATCAAGTGAGTCTTTCCATACAATAACAGTGTTATGTGCCGGAAAACTCATCTATGGTGTTCTAAATTAACATTAGTGTGGATTATGACATGGATAATGTGCCAACTTTTCTAAAGATCACTGGGAAAATATTATGATTAGCCTATAGTGTACTCTTCTTTGGGAGCTCTGCTTTTTGCAAAAAGTTATCTTTGATATATTTGAGAATTGGAAAATGGAGATAACAGGAACTGTGTTCATTTCCCTTCAGTTTTAAACTTGGTTGTGCAAGTCTTTCTGGGAAAACCTTTCATCAGGGGGTGGAGAATGTTCTGCTAAATTTTTAGGTTTGAAATAGCTTTTTTGTATGTAAATATTGCAGACCAAAATATCTGAATGTTGAAATCACTGAATTTCCATCATTTTACATATTAAGGCATGCGCATGAAAGTATTCTGACTGTATGTGACTGAGAAGTAGAAGCTACTAAAGTTAAAAACATAGATTCTAATAGCTAACAGTGGAAAATACGAACTTTCTTAAGCTGTATACTGACAAGATACTGATGTAACAAAGTTGTAAGTAATGGTGACTGGTGACATCCCAGTGGGAAGGTACTGGCGTGTAAGGGTATGTGCCCAATCATTTTAAATCCGCAGTAGATAAAAACAAGGCAGGTATAAAATGTCATTGCAATACTGCAAAGCTGGAAGCAACTGATATTCTTGACAACAGCTGCCACTGCTATATGAGTGTTGCTTCTGAATGTCAGCCGTTCTTCATTTGAAGAGTGAATGACCTACTTGGAAAATCTAAGTAACCTGCTCTTGTCCTTTGGGTAGTAATACCACAATTAGTAGACAGTGTATGAAACTACCATACACAGTCTGTGCCCTGGGCTGCAGAACAGGAGGAAACTTCAGAAGATAACTGTGCTTAATGGTACCTTGGCACATCAAACCATTTCTTTAGGGTTCAGAGCATGGTGTTCCATTTAGATATGATCAGCTCGTGAAGAGCTAACTGAAGAGAGAAACTGTATCTTTCAAGAGAAAAAAATTAGAATTGTGTTCTGTATGATCAAGAATGTTAATGGTGAAAAGGTAAGGAGCAGGAAGGCTGTAACCTAATGTTCTTACAGTGAGGAATATTCCCCTGGATGACAGTGTGCTCTTTTAAGAAGAGTCTTCTAACAAATGTGGCCAAGTGTCAGGCTCTGCATGAGCCAGGCTTTCAACTGCTGGCAGAGCTCACTTGGTGTTTAAGAGAGAGCACAGATTTGGTTGATCGTTTTATTGTGTTCCAAAGGGAAGTTGATGCTGAGCTCTGAGGGCCACAGGGAGCGTCAGCAGCCAGCTGAAGAGAAGAAAACCTGGAAGTAAATGCTCTGATAGAAACAAGGATCAATGCAAACTCCATAATTACTAATGTCTATTTTGTGTTTTAAGTCCAAAATCATAACGTCTCTAAGGAAGGGGTGGATGTGGGATCCTCTGTACTTCATGCAAAATAACTTAGTGGTGTTAGTTCTGTTTATTGCTTTTTACTAATATTAGGAGTGTAACAGAAAGAATACATTTTTCTCTTTTTTTTCAGCATTGATTTTGCAGTTTTAATCTTAAAATTGAAACAAAAGCTGTGTAGCTACCACAATTAAATGTGGTAGGAATGGGAAAAGATATGAGAGGGTAAATAGAACTAGAATCTGTGTTTATTCCCATAGCCATGCAGTTTGTCCAGCAGAAGGTTTACTTCACCTTTGCTCATATTGTCAGAAGCTTGTTTGCTGCCATTTAAAAATCAGGAGGAAGATTATGAAGTCTTGATGAAGTTGTCTGAATCCTTTGTGGGATTATTATTGGTTTTGCAACTTCATAGACAATAAGATTTGTCAGAGTTTCATGGCATTAGGAACAAGGCAGAATCACATTGACATTTGTGGTCCTTTTCCTGTATCATTGCAGGCTCTGGCTGTTGAACTTTGGTTATCAAGGCAACAATGTGGCAGTTCTCCATAACCTTTTTGTTGTTAACGATCTCATCTCTGATGGTAAATGGAGATGATGCCAATCAAACCCAGCTTTAATGCATGGAGAGTGAAATGACAGCAACAAGTGGTGGTGAAATAGAATGTCTTTGGATTTCTCTTTTTCAGTGTGCAGGGAAAAAAACAACAGCTTTTGTACTTAATTTTTATGTCCACCACTGAGGACTGAGTACCTTCTCACCCTGTAGTGTCCACAGAGAAATTAGTCAGAGAAATCAGGGCAACAACAAAAGAGGAGACAATATCAAATAACAGAAAATAGTTGTTTAATCCAGTGTCAAGCTCTCTAAGTCTATCTGACTGGAAACCCCTCTTTCCAGAGGTTTATTATCCTTTTCAGGTTACTAAGAGTGGCTCTCAGAGGTAATGATGAAGAAGAAGAATGTCATCAATCATCCCACATTGTCTGTGTTAAACCCTCTGGTTGCTGTAAGAAGAATATTGAGCTCCTTTAGTTTTGACTGTGAGATTCAATTCTAGCACACTTGAAATTTTAAGTAGACAATGAGTAGGAAGGAGAGCTGTCCACAAATCAAATTCTTTCTAGCTTAAATGCTATTTATTCCAAACAAAATACCTGAAAAACAGCCAAAGTTTTGAAAGTGTCTGCAAGAAGGAGGTAACAGTGTTTGTTGGGGTTTTTTTTTCTTCAAATATTGAAAGATTTCCAGTAGGGAATAAAGGAGGAGAGGCACCTATTATAGTACTTTCTGGAGTCCCTAGGGTTAGTATTCCTCAGAAAAATTGAGAAAGAGGCAGTGTCCTGTGATGGAATGAGTTTTGGAAGTTTACATCTTGACATGAGTCCCCATTTCTCAGTTCTGTGCAAAGTGCAGCCACTTTTACCATTGCAGTGTACCAACTTGTCAGTGGCTGGGCAATGAAACTGGAAGGAGGTTCCTCTGAACCCATGGTAGGAGCTTCTAGGCAAGTCTTTGTAGTCTGAGAACAAGCTTAAGCAAATGCTTTGCTTTCACAGATCCCTTTTTCTCACTAGCTGAAGTGGGAAGACAGAGAAAATATTCTGTAGTTCAAGTGAAAAAAGTTCCCCTTTTTAAACCAAAATATAAAGCTTAATGACTTTCTAGTGGTTTTAATAAAATGTTATACATTGCATTTAATGCTATTAATGTGACTTGAAAAGAAATCTTAACAATTCTTGAACTGTGTAACAAAACGCAGAATGTACGTAAGGTGGATTATGCATTTGTTTTAGCTGAACATTGTTGTAATAGTTAATGATGTAAGTTTTATATAGAACAGCCAGCATTGTTGGAATTTAATTTTCCAGATCTTTTTTTAATCAGGGGCTTTTGAACATCAGAATAGTCAAAAGGCTAAAGAATATATTCAGTAATTACCACACTGTTGCATTAGTAGGTACATGAAAGCATTATCTAGAATTTGCCTTTTTACTGTAAAATGGTAGTCACTAAAGGTGTTGTGATGAATGATTTCCATTTTGATAACCAAACTCTGATGAAATTGTGATTTGATCAAGCTTTAATTTCTTACTTATTTTATGATTCATTTATTAAAAAGGATGAAGTGTGTATTTTCTTTCAAGAAAGGTGTTGCATTTAATAAAATTTAAAGCACAGGTAGAGCACAAGACTTTAATGTTAAATATCCTCTAAATTTCTTTATCAAGTAGCTTTGTATGTGGTGATGATGATTCTTTGCATTTACCACAGTGATTGTCTTGAAATAATATAGACAGATTTTCTATTACTTAGACTACAGAGGTTTAGTTTGTATTGCCAAATCAAAATGAAAAACAGTTGTTAAGTGGTAAGCAGCACTTAAAAATTGCTGGCCTTTTGTACCCATGCTTATATTGAAAGCTCAGTCTGAATTTCCTGATGCATTATGGTAATAAAAAGTGCACTGCATTTCCTCTAATAGCAGTAGCCTTTGACCCTCTTGGCATTAAGAGATAATAACAAGCAAAGTAGGTAAACAACATATGCTTGCTGCGTTGTTGGGCTTGAAATTGGCATCTGGTGGTGATGGGAGAAGTATTCCAAAGCGGGATTTAAGATTTTAGCTTTCTGCTTTAAGTTTTTATGTTACTCAGTGACTTGCAGGAGCTGAATACCTCGGTGTGGCTTGAAAAAGGTTGCTCTTTGTTCCTCCTCTTACAGGAGGACAAAGGCAGCCAGGGAATCCTTGTGTTGAAATCATACCATCAACAAGCTGAAATACAAATGGAAAAGCGATGGCTGCAAAGTATGATCTGTGGTGTGGAGATGGCCGAGGCAAGGCTGGAATCCAGGACTATATGTTTACTGCGGCTTTTCAGAGGTCATTAAGTGGGATTTAGTGTCTTTTTCCCCATGGTAGCATTGCTAGGTGAGTATCATGTTAGTGTAACTCTCTCACTCCTTAGTTGACGCCTGTAGTACTGCACTGCATCCCCAAAACCTTGCCCTTCATGCCAGTGTTGGCATCCAGACAAAAGCCATAGCTCATTTTAAGAAACTGACTTTCAGAATAATCATTGCCATGTTGTACTTGTGTCATGTAATAGGAGCGACTGATAGAGCCAGAGGCCAGTCCTAGGCTCTCATGAGTATGATCTTCACAGGCGCTTGTCTCTTGTAGCTGAAATTTCCTATCTTCTTTATAATATCATTTCATGTTCACACAAGGAAGCGAGCCTTCCTGTCTCATGAGCTGTCAGAAAATCCAACTGTGTATAGAAATGATTCTGAACCAAGCATTTATAGAAAGAGAGGACTTGAGTAAATTTATATATTGATGATGAGGATGAAAGAGTGAAAGGCCTCCTTCTGAGGACTTGAAGGTGAGTGAGTACTTGAACCTTAAACTATTAATGCATTGAAGTGGTCAGTACGAGTTTGCTTGCATAGAATGATAAATACTTTTCATTTATAGATTTCTTTCCACCAACTACTTTTTTTTTCCCTCCTACACTCTTTAAATAGATCACTTTATTTCCTACGGAGGAGTGTAGTTTTTACCATTTCTAAGTGAACACTGCAGCTGGAACTTGCAGAATAATTAACATATTTATTATAATACATAATTAGAAAATAAAAACTCCAAGTGGCTTATTTTTTTTGGTGAAATATGTTAACATGGGGTTAGCAGATTATCTGATGGTCATTATTCTTCAAAATACGAAACATTCAAAGCTGTGTATCTTCCTTCTCATTTGGTACATGAAAAGAGGGGTGAAAGCAGATTTTCCAGCTCAGTCTTGAACGTTTAACAGCACAAACACAAGGCATCAGATTGTCAGTGATAAGGATTTGGGATTCACAAAGAGATTTCAGTTTTGTCGTGATAACTTGTAACATTAACTCCTGGTTTGTTGTGATGGCCAAGGACCCTTTTTGTGCGTGTCTCAGCACCTCAGCAGACAGAAGGACCTCATGGCGGCTGAGCGTCTCTTCTGGTGTGCAGGGCGCTGTTGCTTGGGTGGTGGTTGTGGGGCAGAGCAGGGGTTGTGCTGCATGATGGTGGGTGATTGTTTTCTGTACTGTCCGCCCTGAGGCCAGAGATCTGCCCTGCCGTGGGCCTTGGAGGGGTCAGCGAGTGACAGGAATAAAAGGGCTGTGACTAAAAGGTCTACAGTTTAAAGGACTACACCTTGCTGACCAAGACGACATCTCTGGAACCAGAGGAGTGATCCTATTTCTTCATTTTCTCTCCTTCTTTCATTCCTTTCTCCTTTTCTCCCTCTAATTCAGATACTGAATAAGAACTTGCCAAGACTTGAGTTCCTCCTGACACAGTTTTAGGGAAGTCTACAATCAAATGAATTGTTTCAACCTCCTGTGGACTATTGTAAAAGATCACCTCTTCCCACACCCGCTGGGCAGGATGGGGCATCTGTAAAAGGTCAAAACCACCTGCAGAGGGCTACTGTCTAAGACATAAAACAAATAACTTTTTCAAGTACAGGTATATGTTAATCTGGGACTATGGAAATTACTGTTGACAGAGTTAATTTGAGGGCTGAGCCTTAAGCAAGATATTCTATGAACATTTCTGACAAAAAACCCCAAACACTCCAGTTTAATAATGAAGAAATACTTTAAAAGAAATGAGAACAGCTTCGTGGTTCCAGTACCACCATTACAGTGCTCCACATATAGAATCACCAAATCTCTTTCATAAAACTGTGAAGTTTTAGTTGGTGGATCTGGGCTAGATTTCTTCCAAACTGGAATCAATACAAGAAGCTTATTCAGCTGCCTTTGTCACCAGCTCTCAGCTGGGTGGTTCTCTTAATCTCTGAAGCTTTCAAGCTGTTCCTTGTCTGACACCATGTATGCTATGCTGGTAGCATGTCGACAAGCTCATTCTCTCAACTGTGCAGGAATGGAAAAATTATATGAAAGAAAGAAGCTGTTATGAGGACCTGACCTACATTTGAATCCTTTTTTAAAGCAGAATGGTTCAGAGTAACTTTGACTGTGTCCTGCATTTTCTGGGCTTTCTAAATCTGCTGTGGAATCACTTCTGGGTGGACTGCTAGGTCGATGGATTAACTTGATTCCTTGTAATCTCTATTAGCTTGAAGTAAAGCTAGAAAACCCCTAATGGTGCCATTGAATACTCATTTTCTCTCATTGTCCTGCTTACTTGTTTCAGACTGTGCCACTCTGAAACACTGCAGCAAATGTTGATTAGTATTAGTGCATTTCTTAAATGGTACGGTCACACCTTGGTGATTAGTTTCATGTATGAGTGCAATGGAGTTGAGATAAGGTGAAAGAGGCAAATTCCTGGGGCATCAGTGACGAGAGCTTGTGCCTGTGAGGGTACAGTAGATACCAAGACAGAATCTCAAATGGGAGTATTGGGTGTTTTGGAATAGCTTGTCATGAAGATGTGCTACAGATGCACACATCTGGACTTCTGGGTATTGATCACTCTGTGGGTTTTGTTGTTTGTGTTTTGGGGTTTTTTTGGGGGGCTTCAGTAATAGGACTGTTCAAAACTCTGCATTTTCTGGCTTGCCTCTGAGGAGCGTAAGAATAGAAAAGATTGCTTCTTGTTCTTTGGGTTTTTTTTCCATGTTTCATAGGTGTTGAACAAAATCCTATTTTTGTATCTCCATATACCCACACGAAATTGATTTGTGTTTTAGTCACAATATGTGCATTACATATGAAGTTAATGTGGTTTTAGTAGCCTGCCTTTTCTTTAAAAGGGTCATGTCTTATACCAGTCTCAACTCAGAAGAAAAACTCATGTGCCAGAAACTGAGATACACGTACATTAGGGTTATGTTGGTTTGCTTGCTGTGTGTTGTGTAGTTTCATTTTCTCCCTCCCAATGTTTTTCTATGTCTGTCCTGTGTTGAGACTATGGTGAAAGGGTTAAGACAGTGTATGTAAAAGGCATTTAAGGAAAGCTTTTTGTGGTAATGTTGAAGAAACCCAAACAACCCCAAAACCCAGGTGCCTCAAGGGGCAGAATTCTTGCACCTCTTTAACACATATTACACCTTTATCTTGCAAAAATTTGATAGATGTCTATTCTCAGAAGAATCCACAGTGCAACCAAAGGAGAGTAACAAATACTGTTCCAGTTGCTGCTTTTGTGTCTAGCACACAATTACTTGGAGAGACTAGATGTCAAGATTGAAATGCAAAGAAATACTGCATTTAAAATTCCAGAAGGCACCTTATTCCTAGTGGTAACAATGTGATGCTTGCAAGAATTCTGGTAGCTTGTACTTCTGCACTCAGCTTTTGCTTTCAGATGTTTTATTAGGTGGTTTCAGTGCTTGGTTTTCTTCTACAGCAATCATTCTGTAGTATTCACAGGTGATGAAAATAAGTTACTTGTGTAAACTGAAAAATAACTGTGATGTTATGAAGTCTGTTTTGTTTGGATTATGCTTTCTCAAAAGTGTTTCAGGATACTGAAGCTCAGATTGCTTGCTCTATCGACCAAAGCTCCCATTGAAAAGGGAGCTTCAGATATGTGTTTTTGTAAAGTATGTAGTAAATAAAGGCTGGAACTGAATTTTGAATGGAAAGTTGACGATTCATAGAAAGAAAATCCATCAGTGATTTCTAAGAGAGCGGTCCCTCTGGCTCATAAAGCTTTTGAGATCTCATGGATCACTGAATGCTGGCAGTATGCCCTTACACTTTTACAGGCAACTACTCTTAGTCTCTTTCCAGGTACTGGGTTACAACAGCTTTTACTCAATAAAGCTGCTGTTACTTGCACCCTGCATGCTTTGGACAAAGAGAGGCTAGATCTGGAGGTTAAATTGTACTGTATCATAATCTACAGAAGTACATGTATGTATATGGATGATGTACTCCACTTAATACCAACACAGCAGTATTCTTTTGCAGCCGCCTAGGAGAAACTTAGTAATGACATAAAGTGAATGGCCGGTGTTTCAGCTGTTATATTTCTGCTCTTCCCAGGAGAATAGAGTCAGTATTTCTCTCCTGTTTAGACTGCAATAATTATTTTTATATGTTCTTCTCTGGTTTAATGGCCCACGTTTTCTCTTATCCACCAAGTTCAGAGGCTCTGGTCTAGCAAATCTTCTAGGACCTTTAAAAGAGTTGCCAAGTCTGGGAACTACTCACAACTCTAGGAAATGCTGTCTGTGTATTTATAATCCCCAAACTACAGGGAATTTGTCGTCCTTCAGCAAGCTTTTCAGTAAGCCTCCTATGTAAACTTGGAATATGATACTGGTTTACTTACGGAATCTTCTATTTGGCAGGAGCATTGCAGCTTGTGCTTTGAACTCCTAGGGAAGCTCATGTCAGGGATTTATATAGGCCAAAGAAAAGATTGTTATGATCCTTTCCAAGCAGTGAGCACCTGCGTGTGTGTTTGTGGTTGTGTGCTTGTTGTGGTTGCGTGTGTTTGCTGTTTTCTTTGCATGTTTGTTTTTACCAAAGTGCCTTGCCAGGCGGTGGAAGCTTTCAGATTTCTTCCTGCTAAGGAAAATGTCAGTGATGGAGGTCTCCTCCATGTGGTTCTATTTGTTTAAATTCATTATATGTTCTTTACTGCTTTGCTTCTGGAAGCAGTACATCTCTGGCTGCACACATGGCTTTGTCTTCCTTCCCTAGCTGCCTGTTCTCCTCTGTGTCTTACTTGCCTCCCACTCCGTACAGGTACAAGCTTCAACTGATCTGCTTGATCCTGCAAACTTAGTTGTACAATTAATTTGAATGGATACCTTGAACTAATTTTTTGACACTATATACCAGTTTTGAGTACAGTTCTCTACTGCATCTTGATTTTTAAGGGATGAGGAAATGCATTCAGTTCACTTGGAGGTGCTGCTGAATGAATAGTTATGAAGTACCAACACATTTTTAGGGCAGAAGCATTTGCTTTTAAAATATAAAAGCAAGTAGCCAAAATTGTTTCCAAACTGCACAGCTTCTATCATCTGACTATTTCTGCTCAACTGATTATTTAATTGCGTTGAATACTAGTTGTATGCAATAGCTTGAGAAATTATAACATTTAGCAATAACACTTTAATTAGTAAAATCTATGTTCTTGAGAATAATTATTAAACAACATTTTGAGTTTAATTAACAGTTATATTCTGCCTTTTATGCTGCAATAATTAATACATTACTAATTCTGTTGGCACAGATAGAAGAAACTAATTACATTTTCGTGCCTATAAAAAGATGAAATTCATTAGAATAACTTTTACAGGATTTTGGGTAACTAATATTCTGGTTTATTTACCTTGTTGAAGAAAATTCTAAAAGGATAATCAATTTCTAAGACCTTGCACATAGAAAAATCACATAACTTAATGCAGGCATGTTAGAAATGAACATCTCATTTTTAGTTTTATTCCAAAATCTTGCATTTTGCAGTTTTCAGCATGTGGTGTTTGGCCAGTCTAGCCTTTACTGCCATTTGTAAGCAGGACTGCTCCCTGTTAAAATTATTATCAGATATATTCTGCATGGTAAATTATGCACCTGTAGATAAAAGGGCATAACAGAATTTCTGAAATGGAGTGGTTTATCTGTTAATTATTTATATAATTTAGCTCTTTTTTGTTCGATTAGTTTGTATTACTAATGTGTGCATAGGTGCAGGGTACTTTTTGGCAGTAAGTTAAGGTTGGATGATGTACTACTCACCCATGAATCATTATGCCAATGTAGTGCAGGCGTGAGAGTAAAATCCTAAGAGATTTTTATATAAACTTACACTAATGGGTGTTCTGAGATATCCCTGCCTTGGGATGCCTGACTTTCTGAGCACAGAGGCTGTGCAGAGAATTTTGTGGGCCTGAAGTTCAGGAGCTAGGTTTTAGTGGTACTGAGCTTGACTGGATATTGAGAGTGCGGTGAAAGACCTCAGTGAGGGAAAGGCACTCTGAGGAATTTATTCTTCAGGACTTTCTGCAGCATGTCCTATTGGTTAGCTGGAAGGTTCCGCATGGTGGAAACAGTATAAGATTTGTTAGGCACATAAGGGAATATGCCACTAAAAATCAGAACCTATTTGCTGTGAGCTAGCAGACGAGAAGAATGGCCAGTGCATCTGTTTGTACAAATGCTATGCACAAAATCGTACCACAAATGTATCTAAATGTCATGCAGTTCTGATTCTTTTTCTCTCCTTTAATATTTCTGACCTCAAAAGAAACACTGAAAATTAGTTTTGACTTGAACTTAATGATATGGCGATGTAAGAGAGTAGGGTTCAAAGGATCACAGAGTACATGATGTTGGAAAGGACTTAACCAGGATGGTCACCCAGTGCCCACTCATTTAAAATAATGAGCACTTTTGTGATCTGTAAGGTGTTGGGGTTTTTTTCAGATTCACTCCGTTAAGTGGAATAATATAGGCAAGGGGATGCAGCTCTATCTCCACGTAATACCGACATTTCAATCATCCTGGAGGAGAAGGGGTCAATGGAGTCTCACTAGGACTGTTAAACACTCTGTAACACTGAGACAGATTGTAAGGTTTGCTGTTTTTAACGTTTAAATGGGCAGCTGCAGGTGAAATTTTGCCATTTCTTTCTCACTTTTAAATCCTAAGTTTATCAAGCAGCATGCATTTCAACTGATACGGAGCTTCAGTACTAATGTAGTTGTTTTAATGCGTTAAACTCTTTCTCAGAAACTTGGGTGCATGTTCTGTTTCTCAGGTAATATCAATCTATTGCTCCTCATCCTTTGTCCATAAAGTTTTCTTGTGTGTATTCACACGCACACTTGCATAAATTAAAAATAAATGCCTCTGCAGTTTTCAGCCCAATTTACATGATTAAACCTCCTATAAAGTTTAGAGCTTTGAAAAGGCAAGGAAGTGCAGATTAAGACCAAGGTAGATTAACATGGCTGTATGTGATCCATTCCTGTCTTTCTTACTTCTAAATGTTTTACATTTAATTTCAGTCTTTTCGGGGTCCTAGTCTCTCATTTTTGCCTTATAATTATTCATTCTTTGGATAGTTACTTTGCATCTCTATTTCAAATCAAGTAGGAAGAAAGACACAGTGGAGATTGTGGTAACTTACATGCTGCTTTCACCATGTGCGACACTCTAGAGGAAAAGTTCTGGTAGCACAGATCTTTCTAGTATGCTGAGTTTGATGTCTTCAAGCAAAACTTCTTTAAGATTCTAACTGAAGAAAGTTCAGGAAGTTATCAGACTACTCCAGGTATTAAAGCAGTTTTAAGTGCTTAAATAGTTTAAATTGTGGTATGGAGACAAGGTAAGTGAGAGGTCTTTCTCTTAGAACCCCCAAAGCCAACTGCCCTTTCTCTTGCTACTTTTTATCACAGGGATGCTGTGATAAAAATACTGGAGGAGATTCCTGCTTTTGGTATGTATGGCTGTCTTGAGGTGCCATAGGCTGGCTGGATGTGCTCAGTGTTAGAAGCCCTCATTGTAACACATTACTGATGTTTATTTCAGCATTTAAAAAGGATTTTCTTTGAGTGCCACTGAGTTCTCATCCAAAACTGAAATGTTATCACAATTTGAACTAACACTGAATTATGAAATAGAAAACTTAGGAAACTGAGTTTCAGTTTTGCAGGTTATTCAGTTCTGTAGGTGCTGCCAGGCCTTTGGAAACACCAGGCAACTGTTACAGGCTCTGGCATGGTGTCATTAAATTACCATGAGTCTGATGCAGGATTCGAGTTGTCTTGGTCAGAAAGAACAGGAGGTGTGCCATAGATATTTATACATTGATTAATAGCAATGCTCTCTGCATGTTTAAAACTTCTTGTCTGGATCTCCAGAGCGTATGGCATGTGTGATGGGTGGGATCTTATCCTGCTTTTGTTTTAACAGGCTCGTAACGTAGACGTTAGGGTAGAAATGTATCAATCTGTGTTAGAACTGCTAATCAATAAGACATTCCCAAGGCTTTTCTTGTTGACATAGGGATTAAAGAGCTTTACTAACAGAGCCAATAGAAATACTAATGAGTTTGTTATCTTTTAGAGCAAAGAGATGGGTTATGTGACTGGAGGTCACCATTACTGCGAATGATTTGACAAAAGCTAATGAGTAACCTGTTGCTAAATTACTCAAGTTTAATTTTGTATAAAATTCTGCCAGGAGGGCTGTTTTCAGAGGCTTCTCAGTTGTTGGTACCTTGGGAGGTTTATTTGTTATTTGCTCTAGTCTTCACTAAACACCTGTGAATGGACTTGAACAAAAAAACCCTACCCATTAAAAAGAGTTATTCTGTCATAATTCATATTTAGCTGTTAGTGATGGGAAAACTCTTTAATTTACTCATGTTCTTGGTATATGTACAAATATACCTCACTATTATTATTTCTAGTTATCTCCAAGTATCTGTAGATTTTGTAAATATATTATTGTATAATTAAGATCTTCACTGTACCTAAAGCCTCTGGGAAGAACTAGCTTTGCTGAACTAAATACCAGAAGAATCTCTGTTACACAGGAGTAAAAAATAAGGCAACAGTGAAGGTGATGGAACAATTTGTTGTTCTTAGAAGAATATTATACCTTCTCCTTGCCTTGAACAACTTTCATATCCAGCCGCTGTTCATCACTTGATTTTTGAGGTTATAATTGAAGCAATAGCATGTAATGTTACCATTTGAAAAGATTTTGGTACTGTACTTTGGTACATTTCCTTTTGACTCTATTGTTTACAGTGAATATATTAATTTCACCTTTTCTGGCATAATCCTAAAGATATCTGAGTACTAGAGTATGTACCTGTTTGTTAATTGTTTTCCTTCTATTGATACCGACTGTTTACATACAGAAATAAAAGCCCATTTCTAAACATGCAGTATATTGCTGTTTGTAATGCTTTACATGCAGAATTATACATGGCTGTATGTTTTGGCTGTTAAACATGACATGCATCATCTTGTAGTTTCTTTACTGAAATGTCAAGAAAAGAGAGAAAGACGGAGGTACTTGCTCTGAACTACTTCCAGGAAGTACCCTTTTTCCTTGATAGGCTAGTGAGGTGGCCATACAGATTTATATTGCTACACTATATAATGAAGTTTCTAAGTCTTCATTACCTGAAGAGGACTGTGATTCATGCTGGCAATTCACGGAGAGTTACAAAGCAGCTGAGAGGTTGGTGATGGCTCTTCAGTGCTCTACTTATTACATACAAACATACTTCTGTACTTTTGGCACCAAATTCTGCTTGTCTACAAACAGTCAATAACAACAGGTGTATCTGGAAAGCAGATTTGGGTATTTATAAATACTTTTTTGTTTAACATGTTGCATGTTCAACATTTTTCTTCAGTCTGTAGCAAACAGTACAAAGGTGCTATGGAAGTGAAATAAAATGGTATCATGATTCTTTTGCCTTATGTTGAGGATTCAGTAACGTGTGTATTGGTAGAATTAATATTAGTAGTCGGGCCACTCCTGTTCACTGTCTTGCCTACACTTTTGCACACTCAAAACCTCTGATAGTAAAACTTACCATCCTTTTCCTTTTATCAAATGCTGTCAAGGATTTCCAACAATTTAGGACTGGTATTGCTACCTTACCATGCCTATTAAATGTGTCCTGTCACATAGCAGAGAATTAATGCTTACTATTGCCTCAGAAACTAACATAAAACATGCCTAAATATCATCGGGAATTTAACATCATTAGGAACTTCAACTTAAATATAAGCTAAACATTTATATAAACGTGTTGAAATATTTGTACTCTGCAGTTGCATGGATGGTAAGAATTTAATGTCAAGGTGGTTTTTGTAGAGCATTGTGATCGGAGTCACCACTGGATGGCACTATTTAATAAAGTATATCAGAGGAAGTTGATTGCTACAATATGCAAACTTTAGATTGAGAGGACATTATAGAAGTGACATTTAGAATGGCTAAATATAGTCTGTCTCTCATCTTTTGTTTAATGGAAAGCACAAACCACGTTGATCTGATGCGCACATGAAATGGCCAATGTGGCTATCATAACAGCACGTGTTCTATGTGAAACTAGGTAACTGTAATGTCACAGGTTTGTCACCTATTGCATGTTATATTTTACTGAAGTTAGGCTCCTGACCTCTTCAAAAGCATAGCATTTTTAAAAGCATAAATGTTCCTTCTTTTTCTTTGATCAGGAGAAACTGATTTTCATACAGCCTTGATGATGACATGTGGTATTGAGGTCTGTTTCTAAATTACTTTTGCTTAATACAAAATGTCAGCAGTTACCATTTGGTAGGTTAGTCAGGGTGTTTTCTGTTTTATTTTTTCTTATGCAGGACCTTAACAGAACAGCTGGTACAAACTTGGGTAATTCACAGAAGAAAGGTTCCAGATAAAAATGGAATAAAATCTGTTTCATTTGCTAGAAAGTAGCAATGGTGGAATGCTTTTTTCTGGTTTTTGAAAAGTGATTGAGGAGGAACTTACTCCATAAATAGGCAAGCCTGACCTTCATGTATGAAAAGAAAATTAATGTTTTAAAGAATTAACTTAAAGACATGTCAAGCTTCCTTCACAGGCAGTCAAGAAGTAGAAATTCATTAAGGGAATTCAAGGCAGGCAACTATCCCAGAATAACAATACGGTAGGGATGTGCAGAAATACAGGAAGCATGCTAGTGTAAGATGTTCAAGGCTGGGTTGGACAGAGCCTTGAGTGACATGGTTTAGTGTGAGGTGTCCCTGCCCATGGCAGGAGGGTTATAACTTGATGATCTTAAGGTCCTTTCCAGCACTAACTATTCTATGATTCTAAGATCTGCTTTCCTTTCCCCCACAGTTGGTGCAGTGTACACTCAATTTCTGCTGACAAATGAATTTTGTGGTATAGCTGTACTGAACCTGTGTGGTATTGAACTGTATAGGTTCAGTACAGGTGTACAGTGTGCATAGTAGCAATTGTGTTATGCAGTGCAAGGGAAACTGAACAAATCATGGAAAATGTTCATTGTACTAAAACTCAACTTCAGTCTTTCTGTTTTCTGTTTGATGAGCATTTAAAAGGATTTAGACTAGCATGCAGCACTAGCGGTGGCAAGGGAAGCTCTGTTCTTCAATACCTCTACCATTGTGTGAGTAGTATGTTACTTCTAAAAGGAGCAAGTGAAAGAGGATTTCACTTCTGATTTTAGTGGGAAGCAACAAACCAGTGGTTAGCTATACAGTCAAGATTTAAAGATAGAAGGCAACAGCCATGAAGTGTTTCTCAAAGTCTGTCATTTTTTAATCAATGTGACTTTGCTTGCTTTCCCATGGCAGAATCCTCATTTTTCCTCTCTCTGAATTGGAGGGCTGTGTTTTGGTGCTTGCCAGGTAGTAGTAATAATTCCAACAAGGTAACGTCAGCCAAAGCAGTAATTTTTCTTTAGAAGCTTAAGAAAAACTGAGTGATTCCCAATGCACAGAAAACTGTCTGAAGTCCCAAACTAATAAAAACCCTCCCCCAACATTCAAAAGTGTCAATTAAAATGGTTCTTACTTAAAAGTGGTAAATCAGATTAAGTATCATCCTGTTATATATTACTCTCTCATTTCTCTCCAAGACTTGTTTACTCTCCAGTACTGTTGTAATGTCAGGCCTGCCTCGGTTTACTTTTCTAATCCATACAGAATAAGTTTGATTCTCTCTTCAGTAGCAACTTCAGATTTAAAAGGTTGTGTCCTGGATGTGACACAATAAGAGGAATTACCCTTATAGAGAAATTAATCTTACCAGCTCTGTAAAATAAGTATTGCCACATACGTTTCTCTGCAGCTAATGGGAGTACTGTTACACAAACTGGAAGTGAATAATAGTATTTAATGTGTTATAGTAAGAAATGAGACTTGGAGCTGGCTTGGTTTTTATCATTGCATATTGCTTCTTTAATCTCAGAACAGGCTGCAGTGTTTTCTTTATGCAGCTTCTAACCTTCTGCTTTCAGAACCTGGAAGGATGAGACAGATGACCTTTAAAAAGCAAAAAGCGATTTGCCCAACATCTGTTATGAGACTGAAGGCTCTTAGACTCTGGATCTACAGTGAAGACAATTTTCTTGTTATCAAACCACTGATACATTTAGAGTGCGGGCTACTTGTAGCATCTGACATTTTAACATCAGTTTGAGAGGTATAGTGGCCTGTTAAATCTGTACGTTATTTCTGATAAAGTGAGTTCAACTCCATTTTTCAATTTCTCCGTTTAACCTCTGCTAAGTATGTTCAGATGGGGTCAGGGAAGAGGGAAGTCTTTGCTCAAACACCAAACTAGTGTACAGTATGTTTATTCAGCACTTAGTCTAGGGAATTTCAACCTCAGCTGAAGCCTCTGTGTTTCCATGACATGGCTCTTTCTGTGTTCATTAACGTTAGGAGAAAAAAATCCCCATGTGAATGTTTGTTTACAGTGAGGAAAGAAAATGAAACAGTTGCTGTATAATGAGGATAACAAAGTGGACCTGTTTTAACCAGAAGGGCAGAATATCTGTAGCCCTGTGAAGAGCAGGAGTTCATCCTTTCTTCAGAATAAGGAGAAATTCAAGCACACTCTTATTCCAAGAGAGCTGTCAAATAGAGCTATTTCTTGGAAATACCTTGTTGGGAGAGGCTTGGTGCTAAGGGATGTGGGTATCTAATTTGAAAACCCATGCAGAGTCAAGGACTAGAGTACTATGAACTGCTAATATAGGCTGGAATTTAAAGTTTGTTTGGGACAAACTTGACTTCTTAGGAAAAATACAGGCACTACTGGAATTGGAATTTGAGGAGGTCTTGCGCATCTGAAACTTGGGGTTTAACAAATGGAAGTTACTGCATCATGAGCCCTCTTTTGTAACTCCTTTCTGTTTCTGAAGTGTTTTTGTCAGTTAAGCAGCCATTATCCTATGTGTAGCCACTGTATCATAATATGGCTATCACCTATTGTCTGTTACAAAACTGTTATGGTGAAAGCTAAGGTTTTTATAGAATATGGTTCTTAAAAATGGCCTAAAGTCCTAATCATAGCTCTTTTCCTACATAAACTATGATTGGTCTTCCCAGTTATTAGAAACTGTTCTCAAATATGGCCAGATGTTAGAAGAAAATTATCTTTTCAGTTTTTTTCTAGGTACCAGGTCTTCTAAACTATTTTGTACTAGAATGTAGCAAATCTTAGATTCTGAGGTTATATTAGTTCGTCCTGGAAGTATTGCCTAAATCTTAAATGCTAATAACCATAGCTTTGTGTCTTGCTTTATCAAATTTTCAGATAATTCTATAGAAATTGACTTTGTATTGTAACTTGGGTGAACCATAACGTCTTTCTAGTCCATTTTGCTTCTGGCTGCTCAAAGGCAGTCAGTCAGTTCATCTCTTGTGGATAGAAATATAACTAATTTGGCTTATTTAAGGTTTGAGTTGAACTATTGCAAAGCATAAATGATTCTCAAGTTCATAGGACCTAAAGGAGCTTTCTCAAAACTGACTTAAGGCAAAAAACCCACCCCAAAATCTGATTTGAAGTCTTTATGCAGTTTTAAAATGTTGGTTTTAATTGTAGGCTTTCAAATGCAAAGGCTCCACTTCTTTCCCTTATGAAATCCCATGTTTAAAAAAGTATGGTTGACTGAAGTGGGAATGGTTTTCTTTAAAGGAGATACATGAATGCTCTATCCCAATTCATAATGGATTTACTTCAGAATGACCATGTTGGGTCGATGCTTGTGGTATCTGCAAGACAGAAAAACAAATTATCTAGGTTCTGCTGTACCATACCACTACTATAATTTCTACTATCCATTATTACACTATTGTAGCTAATTTAATATAGGCAACTTACTAAGTTACCAAGTGTTCTTCTAGACAGCCCCATAAATTCTTTTTGATTTTTGCTTAATCTTTTGATTCCATTTCCATTATTCATTCCTTCCATACCTAGGGTCATGATTCTGTGTGGGAAGGTGCACAGTCGCTGGAAATCACTCTTATGCTAAGTCTTGTGATTAAGTTTGAATCACTTGATGATGAGAGTATTTTTATGTATGCTCCAGAGATGTATAGGATATTTGAGACTTTCTTTGTTGCTCTCTACAGACTTTTTAAGCAAAGAAGAGGAGTAATTCCCATGTGTATGTACATTTATTTGTCTGACTTCAAATAGTAGCTTTAATGTTAAGTTTGGTAGGGACGTGTGAGCACTTAGGGGATATTTCTCCTGTGATTTTCTTCTCTGGAAGTACTCTCTTACAACTGAGGATGGTAAAAGCCCTACACAGTCTTCAGTACTAGCTAGACGATGAAGTGGCAGTAAAAGAAGCTCAGCTGTGAACACTTTACCCACACTTTATAAAGTATTTATCTGACCTACAGCTGGTGCACATTCTTGCACACTGCAGGGGATCCATTGCGCCAGCCTACAGACCCTGCGAGCACCATCTCCACCTGCAGCACCACTGCAGAATGTAATGAAGACATTGCACATTAAGGAAAAGATTATACCCTGGGGTAAGAAAATGGTGAAGCAATCACTGTAGGAGTGTTTTGGTTTTGTTTTGTATTTTAAGTAGTGGGTTTGTTCTATTAATTAGTTGGAACGCTCAGCTTTTAAATTTCCCTTGCAGAAACACCACCACGATTAGCACAGAGGAAGGGAAATAGGCTAGCTAGATTATATTGTTTTAAAAAAATCTCATTTTCAAGTTACACAAAATAACATTTCTTGGAATTACATTGTAATCTATTTGATTTTTTTCCCCTCAGTGCTAATGATCTTAGTTAAGAGGATGGCCGGATGAAAACTGCATATTCCACATGCTTCCAGACAATGTTGTAAAATAACAGCTTCCCTTTAAAAGTTACATAAGCCGTCCTCTGAGACTCTTCTTGGGAAGGTGTTTAGGAATTAATGAAAATGATGCATCAATAAATACTTTGAAGGGGTTTTTCATTTACTTGTCTAGTTATGTAGAAAAAACCCAGTAATACTAGAGTATTTGAAAGAGGTAAGTAAAAAATGAACCCAAAAATAAGAAACAAATGGCTCTGTAATCACAATCTTAATAGCAAATTACATTGTCACTCATTTCCCTTCATGAAACTTGACAGTGAGACTCCTGGTACAGCTGCTTAGTCCAGTATAAAATGTTCTATATTCTGATAAATACTGAAGGGAGAAACTTTATAGTATTTGCTGTTCTAGGGCTACAAATAACATAACCAAAGGACATGTGTATATTTGCTGTCTTTACTTTTTTACAGCACCTTTGTATTACAAACCAAGTTTTGCAGGATGGTGTCATTGAGACATATAAAATGATGCTTTTATGAAGCGTGTCACTTGGAAAAATGACCTTTTTTTCCCCTTATTACTGTCATTAAAAAGCTTCCTTGATGTATTCCTTGTCTAGTTGCAAATGTCATGCAGATTTGTTTGGGGTATTAATGGAGAACTTTGCTTAGATTTTCAACTTGGCGATATTAGGATGGCAGACATCAATTAGTTGTACTATTTGATGAAGTGAAATAGTACCTTTGCCCACCCCTTGACTTAGTAGGAGCCTGTATTATGTTTTGGATTCATTTACAGGTTTCAGGTACCGTGAGCCTGAGGGTTTCACCTGCATCTCCTCAAAATGTATTAGAAGTCAGCTTGTTAGGTGACACTGCAAGGTGTTGGGGGTTAGATGTGGTCTAGGTTAGTCTGAAGTGTGCCAAAGAGCTTTCTGGTAAACCTTAGATTTTCTTAAGAAACTGTATCACATATAGGTCTCTTTGTACTAGGTCACACGTTCAGTTCATTACAGATACATCTCTTACTAGGTACTGAAATGTACTGGGTACACAGACAACCAGGAAATGATTTTGAGGAAGTGGAACACCTTTACTTGAGCAATTTGTCTTGAAATCATCCTTAATCATAATCATTATAAAGAAATGTATAATTCTTTCAGATGTTTTTACTATATGGATAATTTTAAATGGTGAGATAGAATGGTTGTAAGGGCGTTGGTTTTCTAGTAATAGAAATCTTAAGAATGTAGTTGTTGTATTGATGGTACTGTGTAAAGATGTTAGTAGACAGCAATAATAAGTGAAATTAAACACTGATATTAAAATGTTTATTTCTAGGATAGCTTATGATAATTTACACTAATGTAATCACAGACTTTAACCATTTTCAGAAAAATTCTGGTTTATGTTCATGGTGCTTAAAGCACCTTGTAAGAGACACTTTCTATTGCTTTTTCTTTTAAATTGAATATTTAGCCTTCAAAAAGTTTCATTAGGGTTTTCTGTTGCTAGAGGTCATTGTAGATGGTATCTTTGGCCTTGCATAGATTACCAATTCTCATACAGATTCTCAAAGAATATTTGAGAGCCTTTGGAGAAATAACTTTGTGTATCATATTCTGTTATGCTTTCAAGAAGTAAACCTTCTTATTTTTCGCTCTTGAGAAAAAATAATTTAAGGCCATCTGAATTCCTTTGGAATTCCAGGAATAGATCAATGTGTGGAAAATATTGTTCCAATTCTTATTACTTTTGATGTAGTTGCAAATTTTAAGACAATTGCCTGTTACTTTCTCTAAGAGTAGTCATTAATGCAAGAAATAATTAGAGAATAGATTAATCTGTTATTCTCATTTATCTTCCCAATGTGTATACATAAAAACATAAAACATAAGCAGGTGGGCAATTCCATCATTCCCGTATTCTCACCCGTGGCGCTTGCTAGACTACCCTGCGGGGTGACTTTTGTTCAAGTAGCGTAAACCCTTGCAATTCTTTGCCAGGTTTATTTGCTGCCATTTTAGACAGTCAAATTGCTCGCAAAGGGCCTGGAGCAAGGTATATTGATGGAATTCCATAGCAGGAGGGAGTGGGAAGTTCCTTTCTAATATTGATGGACAGTTATTTGAGCTCCTGCTTCTGATGCAGACACCCTGACACATCAAATAGAGTAGCTGAGCTATCATGAGAACGCCTGATACATTTTCAGAGCTGCATCAGACAAAGCAGAGTAGAAGCAGAGCCTAGTCCCTGTGTGTTGGGTACCGATTACAAAATGGGGAACTTCATCATAGTTACTGGTTGGAGCTACCTCCTGCTGTTCAGTTTTTCAGTCCTTGATGTGTCTCTTTCAGTATTTTTGGCACACATTTGCTACCTTAACAGGTAGGAGGTCAGGGGGTTTTTCTTTTGCTAATTGCCACATTTTCAGAGCAATCTTCTGAAGAATTGATTTCTATTTCGTTGCTGTGCAATGCTGCCTATTAGGCAAAAGAAAAGAAAAAAAGACTTTTTGCTGTTTGTTTTGGGTTTTTTTTGACCTGTTTATATCAGTTTTGACCTTTGCTCTTTGTGCCATCACTAACAATTTGTTCTCAAATACAAAACTGCATTTTCAGTTCAGTCAATCCTTCGGTGGTAATAAAGTCAGATTTATGGAGATGGCAGAAGGGAAGCTCTTGAAAGTTGTACAAGTTCCTAATGTCAAAAGTGCCATTTTTTAATTTTAGTTTCTGGATTTCATGAGGACTAATACTGATATTCCCTGGAATACAGAATGAACAAGTGCCATCTCAAAAAGACCTGGGACATGGAGATGGAAAAGGCTTAGCCAGGCATTTGCTGTCTGGACTACAGCTTTCATTCATGCAGTTATTCAGAAATGTACTATTATGTTTGATTAATCTGTTATACTTTTTTTCTTCAGTGGACTCAGCTATAGAGTAAATTTTGTTACACATAAGGGGGAGAAAAAAAGCCTAAGTCTAAATCAGCTGTAGCTTTGTGTGTCTGTGTATAAATATTGATTATCTATACATCAGGTAAGTCTCTTTATAATGCCAGGAAGTAATTTTATTATGTCTCAAAGCATGCTTTTAAGAAGTTATTAAAAGTTTATTCAATACTGCGATGAACTATCTGTTCAGCTGCGTATTGTTAGTCTTAATACACACTTTGTCTTGTACTGGTGAATATTAAGTACAGTTTAATACAACTGTTTGGTATTTTTTCTTACGTTTTCTAATTCCACTGGGGTATCTTTTTAACATTATGAAGAAGCAATACATCTACAACTTCTGGTTTTGTTTCTGAACCACTTTATACATGTCTGTTATGACCACGTGCATGATTTCTTACTTATCCAGTTCACCCTCTCAGAGTGTCATGCATTCTATTTTTGAACAATTCAACATTGGAGGATTTAAGGTGTTTCATAATTAAAAATGTTTCTGGACAGTTTCTTCAGTGATTAAGGGTGTGAGTGTTTCATATTTTGTAAGGAAATAGGCAAAATCCAGCAGTAAACTTCCTTGGCTAACTTTGCCTATAGAAGTCATTCAATGGCCATGTAATGGAAAAGGGAGTACTACTGCTAGGCTTCTACTAATTTTGGTTTAGATTAAGTTCATAAGGAAACTCACTTAAAAGAGAAAGCTGAATGGTGAAAGTCAAGGATGGAGGTCTACCTGAAGCCGTCCGGCTATTTTGTTATGTAGTTCTGTGGATGACTTTCAAGAAGCCTTTGACTATGGAGTCCAAATGACTTCGGACCAACTTGGAAATGGATCAAGTGAAGGCAGCTGTCAGTATAAATCAAAACCGAAGCTCAACCTCACAGTAGTGTTTAATGAGATGCCAGCATCTCTGCTGCAGCTTCCCAGTAATACCAAAGGAGGTCTCCCTTTTTGACCTATATTATATATTCCTAAAAGTAAATCACAGCACTGACTAGCATTTCTGTGCCTAAAAAATGTCTTTATAAAGAACTGAATCTTTAGTTGCCATTATTACAAATATCTGTTAACCTGGAACCTACAAGGACCTCCTTAAATCACAAAAAAACACCCCAAAACCCAGCATCTGTCAGTCTCATTGCTGCCTTATCCATTTGCATGCTTACCATCAGAATGGACCTTCGGAACACCTGGTGTTAATATCTGATATCCAGTGTAGTTACTAAATAAGAGGTGTAAAGAGCACACAGTCAAATCAGTACTTAAAACCTGGAGGGATAAAACCCCCAAAAACCCCAAAATAGTGAGCACAGAAGCTCCACTGTCTGGCTGTTCCTGTGGAACCAGAGGCAAGTTTGGGTCCTTGCTACAGTCAGTATGCTGTCTTCCAATGTTCACATTGTCTGTTTATTAGCTTATATGATAAATACTGCTATTTGTGTTACTAATGGTTCAAACATACAAGCTTAAGACAAAATGCTTGGAATTTTATAGGTTGGGAATGTGATACTGATAAAGGTTTCCACAGCTGCTGTTTGAATAACTTGTAGAGTTTCTCAAATGTTACTTTTTTATCCCTGTGTTGATTCTGATGAACATCGTGGAGTCTGTCTTGTATTAAATATCTGTTAAGTACGTAGGATAGTTTCAGGAGGATACTTTAATTGGTTTTCCTGTTGTTACAGAGTAAATGTAGGATCTGTGGCTGAGCAGAGTGTTTCATTGAAGTCTCCCAACTGTTAGTCTGCAGTGCAAATTAGGGTAGACAGACCATAGATAGGGCAGTTGTTAATTGAATTGTATGTCTTTTATGCCTTTTCTTCCTGGTTTTAGCACTGCTAAACATGGAGATGAATGTTTCGTATCTCCAAGCCAAAATTAGTTCTCCCAACTTCTACTGATGGTTTTGCTATTTAAATTTAATAGTGGTTTTCCTTTCCCATATTTTGTCTTTCATCATTTCTTTCCTGTTTTAAGTCTTCAGTGGCAGAATTGCTTCTATAGAAAGCTTGTAGAGTGTGTTTCGGAGAAAGACTTAATACAGTACTTCCCTGTGTATTATATAATGTATTACAACGTATGGAGCCACCATTTTTACAGAAATTAACTCTCCTACATTTGTTGGGTTGTTTTTTTTTTTCCCTTTTCCTCAAAGGGCTGCTTAGCATCCCTTGTATCCCTTCTGTAAAGTCTTCATAGCACAAAGCCACATATCTTATCAATATGAGCTTTTGAAATAAGTGCAATTTCTGTGTTCGTGTATCTATCTGTGTCTGTTGCCCCTTTTCTTTAACCTTACTCCCTGTACTGACACCTGTAGCCAGGGCAGGCTTGGCAGAAGCAGCAGGGCAGACCACAGCACTGAAGGTTACCGGTGTTGCTCTTTTAGCATCGTCCCTGTTGCCTGTTCTCTCTGAGAGGATCTGTGTGTAGCAGAGTTAAAATGCTAGTGACAGTAACCACCTAACCCTCATTAGCACTGCTGGCATGCCTCATATCCTAGTAATTGACAGCTCCAGAAGGGTTATGTTATGTTTTCTGCCAAGAATAGAGTACTGTTAATAGAGATATGCAGACTGATCTCAATACTGGTTATTTAGCATACTTGGTGCATTTGTAACAAAAGTCCAGAATCCCTTGCTGCTGGAGGCTGCAGCAATAACCAGGGGTAGTTACATGGAAAGCTGTTTCTCTTTTCATCTTTAAGAACACAGAGATCCGTGGCAATCCTTACTAAATCAAATCACTGCAGTTAGCAAAGATGTGCTGATCTGCCATACCCAAACCCTTTTATTGCAGTAAGTTCAGTACTAGGTAGTTCAGGTCAGTAGTACATAAGGTGCTCAGGACATGCTGGGAGACAGTTGTAGGGTAAGAGTTTTAGCATAAAGGATATTCTCAGATATTACAGGTAGAATCTCTGCAGTTTGTTGGAAAAGTGTTGGTTAGTGGGGGAAAAAATATACCGTAGCTTTAAAGGCAAATTGATGCCATTAGTTCGCATTCATTATTTCATCTACCAAACTAGTGAGGAAAATTGCAGTCCATCTGCAAGTAGAAGAGTTAACGTGCATGGTGTGTTTCCTTCTGTTTAGTCAACTTTCTGTTCTTTGGAAGTGGATGTTCTTTGGAGTTGTTTTGTTCAAAATGTGAAGCAGATAGTCTCCTATGAAACCACCTGCTGTACTGAGTATAGCTGGCATGCCAAATCACCACTGTTATGTAATTTGGCACCCATGTCCTTGTTTGAGGAATGTAAATTTTCTTCTTCTGCAGGGATGTAGGATTAAAGGTGTAGAATTATATTTGTGCTCCAAGAGAGACAGCATTCATAGGCTAGGAAACATCTATGAATACAATAGAATCCTACCTATGCCCACTAGCAGCTTTTCGGCATATTCTGAGATGATAAATACACAAGTTAGGAGGTCTGGTTTTGAGGGAGAGAGCAAAGACTACCTATTAGAACTGACTTAATTAGAATATTTCTTCTGCTTTGGAAAAGTATTTATTCTTGTCTGGTAGTCATTCTGAGGGTTTTGATTCCTTCAGAAATAAAAGAAACTTAATGAGTTTGTCTTGCTATCCATTGTGCTGCAGAACTTAAGTGAATTCTAGCTGGGTGTTCATACTTCATTCCTTGAACTGCAGGACATAGAGAATAGGCTCTCTAGAGCAGTGCGTAGCTTTCTGTGCATGGGTGATACTTGGATTTCTGCAAAAAATCGTGGTGTTCATGGAGAAGAAATGCATTGCCTTTTGCCCTGGCTAAAACCCCTTAGAATGAGAAAAACAATACAAGACAAATTGATGAGTGCTCAGAAACTAATTCTTCTCCTCAAACAATTCTATAAAAACCAAGTGAACTTTTAGAACAAGTGAAGTTTTATCTTCTTCCTGACAAGTTTTTATAGAAATAGAGGTGGCATATGGCATGGTTCAGCATCTTCTTCAGGTGGAAAATAGAAGCGCAGCATCTTAAGTGTCATGCTAAAAATCTAAAGCCTTTGGCTGGGCTGGTTTTCAAGACCTTTGCTCCTCACTCAGTGATATTTGATTTAGTTGTGATCTTTTGTCCTGAAACCTGTGTAAGTGAATAAGAAACCACTCTTCTGTCAGCAGCTATATAGCCTTGAAAACAAGAAGAAACCCAGATGCATTCATTTCTGTATAATGTGGAAAGGCAGTAATTTCTAGATGATTAAGTTTCACGGTTTGTTTTGTGGAGTTCTTGATATCAAGAAACTTTCAGTGTGGTATTTGAAACAATTTTGGACCCTGCTATTAATTTGTGCAGTGATTGCTAGTTAGAGCTTTTGAAGATTGCCTCCATTGTTTTAACTTTTAATTTGTAATAAATGCGTAACTATTTATTTTATTGTAATTTTTAATAGCTTTAATTATTGTGATTTTAATAAGGACTTGGCAACAGGATTAGAGGCAATTAGTGTTTGACAGATGGGTGTCACAGTAATCAGTATGCAAGAAACAGTTGAGCAGATAAAAAGGATCTTGTCACATTTAAGCTTCTGTATAGTTTAACTTTGCATAAAGAGTTAGCAAACATTAGAAATCTTATAGCAAGTTTGCTGAGGTAAGATATTATTCCTTGCCAAGAAATACCATTGATATTTTATAATTACAGTACAAAGCTTGGTTATGTCACATTGTGACAGACATTTTGTCATCATCCTAGTCATTAGTATTAATGTGTCTTTGAATGCAGAATAAAATATAAAGCTTTAGCTCTAACTGGTTTTGATCTGACACTAGTTCTTGCAGAGTATAAATTAATTTTGTGTTAGAGTTGTGTCTATGCTCAACATTGCCACACAGCCAGTCAGTAACAGCAGTGCCATTTGTCTTCCTTTTTACTTTAAGAAACAGTGCATACAGTGTTTGCTTCAGCCACCTTAATGTTGTGAAGACCTTCCCCATGAGCTTTGGGAGAAAAGGATTGTTATTACAGTAATTGGGTAGTCTATGGCAGCTTGCTATCATTTCTTTATTAATAATATTTCTTAATATGGAAAAACGACATCTTTGTGTGTTTGAATTCAGCTGCCCTGACAAAGTTAATTGCTCCTCAAGAGATGCCATCCTGGGATATGCTGGGAGTGTGAAAAAGAACAACTGCTGACTCCAGTAACTTTTTTTTCCAGCAATTTAACATTTTTCATATAATTAGCCGTGGTGTTTTTCTTAGGTTTAACAGATCTACTAATAATATTGTGCTTTAAAAGCTACAAACCGAGGAGAACATAATGTAAAGCATATTCAGAGCGCCAGCTCATTACACTGACAGGTTTGGTAAGTGCAGCATAGTTAACCTTCGGCCTTCACAAAGGCTTAAATACATTTCAAATACAATCTTGACCCTATACTGTAAATTTACAGATTTGTGTTTTACTTAAATAATAGGGTAATCTACTGAAAGGAGCTTTCTGATTATTTTGATTTCTATCACATTGTTTCTAAAGAGAATTAATAATTTGCCTGCATCATCCACTTCATAAACTGAAAATCTAGCTGGAGGAAAACACCCTATAAATATGTCATTATATGTATACACACACACAAATGTATATGGCTATGGAACAAAGTTTTTCATGGTAGTACAAATAATGCCTTAAAATTTTAGTGAACCAAATGATTAATTAATAGAGAAAAGCTCTTTGACAGTGTAGGTAAGGTTATACAAAATATTCCTCGTGTCTGTCCCTTTTCTTTGATGTTAGCCTGCCCTACCAGCAAGCTGGGGGTTGAGTTTAGCTCTGCCTCATGAAGTCCCAAGGGGCCGGTGGGTTTTTACAGCGAGCATTTGGCGAGATGAGGCTTTTGCTGAGAGGGCTTCAAGACAGAGGCCTCTTTGCCTTGTAGTCTGCTTGGGGCTCTGCCTGTGTTTCCTTCTCCTTCATTCCTGGGTGCATGATGGCCTCTGCCCAGCTTCCACTGCTGTGTAGGACTGTTGGCTGTTAGGTAGCAAGTGTCCAGGCTTGCCAGGCCAGTGCCATAACCAGCACCTGCAGAGCTGGAGCTACACCAGGAGTCATGTGGCTGCCAGACAAAGGTGACAGCCAAAAATACGTAAGCCAAGACCTACCCTGCCTGTCAGGGTGGTGAAGAACCCATGGCTTTCTGATTGTAATGGCAAAAATCATAAAGGCATAAACACTTTTCAGTGTTCCTTTTGTAGCTTTCAAAATCCTCAAGAATTAGTCTTTTCTACAGGGAAATGCACAGATTAATATTCTCTTCCAAAGCTTTTGCAGTCCTTGCAAAGCGTGCTGGAGCTATGTGGGTTGATTATTAGGAAAACTAATGTACAATAAAGTGAATGAAACTGTTCTGAACTTGAACAAACAGGTTTTGAAAATAATAAACATCAGCTAATTTAATCAGTTAGATGTTATAACAACAAAAAAGGATGAAGGTTAATAGCAAAACCAGTGTAGATCTTGCACTAGGAAATGTTGGGGAAAGGATATGGCAAGAGCCTGATTGTAAAAGAGTCTCACTGCAGAAGCCAGTTGATTCCCAGACACTGGAATAAGTTTGTTTGCCTTAGTTTAGGAGATATTAGTAAGCAAGATGTAAGTAAGATGTTAGGAGCAAAAGGAACAGACATTGAATTCAATCTTTTAATATGCATTACTATGTCAGCTCAAATGCCTATTTACGACTTCATACAGGCTTCCTTCAGCTCAAAGCCACTATCTTTTTGTTGTAACACATATGTATTAAAATCTGTGTCTGAAAGTCTTAACCAGTTTTCATTGGTTTTATTTTGAAGTAGTACCAGCATGGCTAGTAAAGCCCACAGGTTTTAAGGGGGTGTTTACATAGATTATACGATGCTAATTTTATCAATGAAATGGAAAATGTAATATAAAACAGTACGAACAAGGTTATTTACCTCAAAGGAGATGGGCTGGAGCAGACCATAGACCTTATTAACCTTAATTATAAGCCCTTGGGGTGCCCTAAATTCTTAGTCCATTAAGTATAAAATGCTAATCTTCAGGGGCTGTAGACTCATCATGTGCAAAATGATTTGAAAATGCAAATGGGAGTTATAAGAAAAACATTCATCCATGTCTGATTAATTCTTCACTGCTTCTGTCTCTGTGGATATATGCTCCCTGGTGTCTAACCACTAGCAGCTTGCCCAGTCTATGGATGTGTTGAAATGCATTGAGTGGTCAGATGGGGACCAGTCTTGAGACCCTTCGTTACACAGAAATGCATACAGCAATGCGTTGGGGAAATTTCACCCTGAATAGAATAGCAGAGGGCTTTCAGGCATTTATAGTACCTGATGTGTTCTCTGTGTATCCTGCAGACCTGCTTGTGTCTATTCCTGTTTAAAATGACTCGGTACGACCTGGCTGTGTTTTAGAACTCCTCAAAAGTGACTCATTTGTGACGTTCATTTTTCAATTATGCTTTAGCAATGTGTTGTGTTAGAAAGTTTGCTTGCTTTGGTAGTGCAAACTCAAAATAGGACATGGAAATGAACTAAAAAAGGAGGCACTGGAGAGTGTTTTCATACTGAAACACAGAAATGTTGAAAAATTCTTAGTGTATGCTCATCACAGTGGTTTCTGTGAAGTGAATGCTGTTTACTTGTGAATGTTTCCTGTGTGAGAGATACTGAGATTAAGACCACTGCTATGGACTGTTACATCTTTGTTTCTGGAAACTGGTTCTGTATATTGATACAAATGGTATATATCTTCACTGGTAGTGACCTCACTGTGATAAAGGATTAGAAAAAACTGTTTGAAAAATACTGGTTGTCTTGTTTCATTTCTGTTGCCTTTTTTGCTGAAGTGTCTTCAGTAGAGAAGGTTTTCTGGATTATGAATTTCCATGAATTGATGCTGCTTTGTTAAGATGAGAAAGAAAAACCCAACACTTCTAAAGATTTACTGCTTATGGGCCTGATAAGTTCTGATTTCCTTGGCAATTGGTTGCTCCGGTATATCTAATACCAAAAATAAACCAGGAATGGTGGGAAAAAAAAAATGACTCAATTAGGGATATATTTTATGTGAAAAGAATCTGTATTGTCAGTGTTCTACAAATGGAGTATGTGTGTACTTATCCAGTGGGTACTTCTTTGAGAATATGATGTAGAAAAACAGGATCTGTAACTTTACAGAAAATCATTTCTAGTTGAAGAGAGTACAGTTCACGCTAAATCAGAAAGGATAGAAAAGGAAAGTCTATCAAATAATACAACAGTTTAATGATGCTATAATGATCTTATTTTTCATTTTTTTCTGCAGACATTCACACATTTTAGTAAGTTTGTGTATTAGATTGCTCAGTGTTCTCAAACACATCTATCTAAACCCCACATACATAAACTCATAATGAGATCTGTGGGACAGGATGACCTGTTCTTTCTTTCTGATTCATTATTTTTTTCCTCAGAGAAAAGCATACAAAGATGTTTATTTTGGTCCATGCCACAAGAAATCATTCTGCCTATGCTTCAAATCTTGTTATGACATTACTGAATCTGAGAACTTGAGTTTGCTTCTCAACCACTGGATTTACTTCTGATTGTTTGGATATACATCTAATAGTTACTTAGCCCATATGATCAGAGTATTTCCTCTCCTGTGAATCACTGTTGTGTATCACTGTTCCAAAAGTGTCTCTAAGATTCCCAATACACATGAATTTTGAAAGACAAAAATTGTACAAGAAACAACTTATGCTTTAAGTTTCTTCTTTTCACCCGCAGTCCAGTGCAAGGACTGTTTTAGTCTTTCCTTTCAGCAGCACAATCATGATACTGAAGCGGTTTTTCTAAGGTTTGCTTCTAATACAACCCCTTGTTTTGCTAGAAAAAATAGCTCTGAAACAATGAGAGTGGTTTTTAGGGCATTATTTCCACTTTAATAAATGTTTAGTTTTTACCTATTTCAAATTTTCATATCGTATTTTTCATATGAGAAAACAGCCATTTCCTGTACAAAGCCTATCGTATCTGTCGGTTCATACTCATTTTCAAAGGTGACCTCCTGTAATTTCATATCTCCGAAAGAGCTGATTGCCTCTGATACTATGGTTTTGCAGAAATGAGTTGCAGGATGTTTTACTTAGATCTAGATTGTGACTTTAGCCCCTTTATGAGTTGTAGGTTGGACTAGATTATTTTCAGGGTCCCTTCAGTCACCAATCGTGTGATTTGTGATGCCCTTGGGAGTCCTCCAATGTGTAGCTTGTTTGAGCAGGAAATTACAGCTCCAGATTCATGACTTGGTTATATTGGCAGCTGGAGTTCAAGGCCTAGCCATTGCCGACCTAAATCTTGTATTTTCCTTTTCATTTGAACAGAGAAAAGTCTAGAACATAGGAATAATCATAATGGCTGAGACCGAAGGTCTGTCTAGCTAATGCCTTGTCTTATATGTCCCCTGCACAAATGGAAGAGAAGGTAAGAGGGCAAAGCATTTGCAAATCTTCCTTCAAATGATCTTCCAGCCTGCAATTACTTTCAATTCAAAGATCCCGAGCTAGATGTTTTGTTTAGGTAGTATCTTGACATAGATTTTTCTTCCATGATCTTTTCCAGTCTTACTTGACATCTTTTTTCTCTTAGATGAGGAAAACAATCAGTGAGTATGAAGTAAAATGAAAGGATATTTTATTTTTAGGATCATAAGTATTTAGATATCTGTAATGGTGGTGGAGGTCTAGCTCTTCTCACATTAGAACACACAGAGTTCCAGTAACTTAATTAAGTTGCTGTTTATCAGTTCAAATGTTTAGCTGTATTTTATATGTAGGTAATGAAGTTACAAAGATGCCTGTAGCAGTGCACAGTTGAATTGGAACGATTGCCTCTAATACTAAATTGAGATAAAGGCCAGCTAAAGCGATGTTTAGTGTCTTTGCTTTGGAGGGTGAGGACAGCCAAAGTGAAGACACGTTACTCATTCTCTCATTTCTCAGACTACCTTGAATGATCAAGTCCTCTGTGTTTGTTTTCTGAATTGCAACTAGATTTGGGAAGAGTGAATGCAATTTCAGTGTATTACCTTAAAAACTTTTGCTTAATTGCTATTACAAATATACATGCAAAATGCAATGCACACAAGGTAACTTTGGTTATGCACTGCAAACACTTGGCTATCAAAGGTTACTTTTTTCCTTTAGAAAAATCTTAATTTATGACACTGAAAGCTTAGAAAGCCAGTTTTTCATGCTACACTACGATATTCAAGATTACTCTTTAGCATAATTACTCTGCATAAGAGTTAGAACAATCTCATGTGAGTAAGTGAATTACAGTCCTTGTTCCTTCTAGGAATATTCTTCAGGGTAACAGAAATCATGAGGAATTAACAAACCATAAACTGTGCACAGGCCTCATGCTGGCAATATCTAACTGTTAATACTAAATGAATTGCAATAATATTATAGTTTAGGCAAGTTGATAGGACTTATAACCTTTGTAATTGCTAGTGGAATAAAACTTAAATATAATTTCTTAACTTCCTTAATAGCTTCATTGCAATCTTCTTTATTCAGCCTTGTGTTGATTCAAGGTAGCACATGTGTATTCAAGTGAAAAAGTTAATAAAAATATCTTGCTTTCAAACAATTTAAACAGAACCAAGACGGCAAAGATTAGAACCAACAGCACCACAAAACCTCAAGATGCTTAAAAGTTTTTTTTGGTGTGATTTTTTGACAATTCTAGAAGTCTAGCATTGATTTGCGAGATGTGAGAAACAGGCTGAATGTCTGCAATCCCCCTTATCAAGGTAGAGTACCCTGGGATGGTAAATGAGACGTGGAACTCTTAAGAGGCCAACCTTTTTTTCCACCATGAGTATTGCCTAAGAAGGTTAGGTTTCATTTATGTTGATAACCACTTCTACCTGTTGCTGTGAGAAATGTAAACCAAATCATCCAATAATTACACAGAAACAAAGAGAGATCGTATGATCCGATAAGGTTGAGGCTTTTTTGTGTGATTGGATGTAAGAGATTGCCAGTATTTTAATAATATGAACTTCTCTGTCCTGAAGAATTTATAGCCTTAATTTCAGCAAGTGCCTAACTTTACGCAGGTACATAATCTTAATTAGGTCCAAATATACTACAGATAGATAAAGTTTTATAATTTTGCAATAAATTAAAAATACAGACTCTTAGTAATTTTTTTTTTTTAATATTTCTCTTTAGGTACTATGATTAGTGATTTCTTTACTATTGCTGAACTGCTTAAATATTTTTCTTTATTTTCCTGAACCTGTGCAAACTAGTTGATGATTCCATAGGCTTACTTCTCCAACAAAATAATTTGTGATGAATACAGGCCCATCATTGCATTTTTATTTTAATTGCATCACTTAAAATGTTACTGGCTGCTGTAATCTTACTATCTGCTGTTAACTTTATAGCTCATTTAGAGTGGTGGATCACTTATCCATCAGTTTACTGCAGTGATTATTCCCACAAAGCTGAAGACAGTTTTTTGCTGTCATTTTTATCCATGCCAGAGGTGATGCTTCATTATTAATGGCTTAGTTCTTATTAAAATAGATTATTTTTCTTACGTGGTAAGCAATCTGAAGCCTTTATTCTCTGTTTCGTTGTGCACTTGGGCTTTTTTTTTTTTTTTTTTGCACTTTATGCACTTGGGCTTCTCTAATTGTGCGTAACTGTAATTTCCGCACTGTTTGATACATTGACTTTGCTGTTCCCCATGATTTTCTCTGCAAAGAGTAATGGTCAGGAATTATGAAAGCTTCTCACATATTTAATTTTTGTTGTAAAGGGAATTCTGGTCTTAAATTCTGAAGGATGTTATGGGAAGCTGTATTCAGGAAGTATTCATGGTAGAACATACTTAAAGTTGCAAGCAGCTAGGAAAATTCATGCAGCTGTAGAAATTCTTATATCGCAACTTCTCTTAATGAATAAAATCTATAGAGCTATTTACAGACAGCTGAGAGATAGTGTGAGCTATTGATAAATAGGAGCAAAGATTTGTCTACATCAGATGTTAGTATTTGTAACCTCTGTGACTGTAGAATTGAGATTTCCATTGTAGCTGTGCTCTGTATCTGAGGTGTAGCTCTGTTGTGTCAGCTGTGTAACTTACACTCACCTCTTTGATTCAAACTGATACTACTACCATGATGCAAGTTTCAGTGCAGTGCAAGTTAAGTTTCTAGGACTCATCTCTGAATATCTGTGGAAAGTCTTCTTATAGGCTGCTCCTGAATAACTGTGACTCTTATGGGAATGATCCATCCTAGTTTCCATGGTCAAGCATCGCTTATGTAAGCATCAATGCCATATTATTTTAAGGCAGCACTAAAATACAACTTTTATTTTGTATCATTCTTTCCATATTTAAATATCATATTCATGTGTACAATAACAATTTTTATGACATGTTAAGGCACAAATCAGTGTCTGACCTTATAAAGCAATTTTATGCTGTACACTTTAATAAGTGTAATATAGTATCGGAGACTTTGAATCATAAGAGGCTATGAAACTATGTAAAGAACGTTACAACCTGTCTCAGGTTTTAGATGAGAAAGATGAGTTGCATAACTATGAAGTTTTTAGTCTTGACACTTTATGCCGCAAGATACTGTTTATGCCTCTTCTAAAATGTTTCTTTGCGAAACCAGTTCTTTAAAGCTGATATTTCCATTCTAAGCAGTAAAAAACCCCCAAACCCTCAGAAATTTATGGAAATCATTTTCCAGAAATGCTGTGTTAGAAAAGCTCATTTCAAGACAAAGTTCATGGAAGAAATACCATCATTCATAAGATGGAGAAGTTGAGGCATGGCTTCAAGCTCGTCCATGACCGGCTACACTGCTTGTGTGTCAAGCAAGTTGCTTGGATTGCAGAGTCTACCACTGCCTGCATGTGCTTTCAAAGTAGATGCTCAAGGATGGGTTGAACAAAACCATTGTCAAAACCATTGGTTTTAACAGCAAATTTCAGGGGGAAAATGAAACACCCTGTATGTACAGGGTTAGGTTCTTGCTCTTTTTCCTAATAATACTTTCAAAGTCTAATAATCCATATGATATTATTAATAAAGAAAAGTGCCTGTGCAGGTGTTACATGAAGTTTTCATAGTGTCTTTCCCTTTTCTCCTGTAACAGGACTATTAGTGGGCAGTAGTGTCAAGATCATGCTGTTTTGTATGAAGTGGTAAAGAACTTAGCAAGTTTTGCCATACTGTTTTTCTTCAGTGTCAGTAAATGAGTTGTTACGGCCTTTCTATTTACTGTGTCTCTGTTTTCAGTCATAGAAAAACAGTTTCTCTGAACTGTATTTAACTAGTATGAAATATATATTTAATTAGTATGAAATAGCATCACGTAATGGCTTTTACAGACTTGTCATTGAATAGATGCTGGTTTGGTAATCGGAGCATTCATCTGGGACATGGGACACTAAAATGTGGGGGCTTGAGAGGTCACTGTGAAGTGCCTGAAAGAGTGTGCAAACTCCTTCAGGCTCTGAGGGTCAGTTTGACTTGAGGCCATTGTGTGATCCAGTTTAATGTTTTAGTTAACCTAATAAACAGGAAAGTGCTCATATAAATATAGCGCTGTAAGTTTTACTTAGAAATAAGGGTTTTTTAAGGATACCGCTTGGACTAATGAGGTTCTCTTGTGCCTTGCTGCTATGATGCATAATGAAAATTTTGGAAAACTGAAGTGGGTTATGCAAAAATATATTATGCTTTACTGTTGGCTTTTATTTTATATGTATTTTGGATATTAGAAATTTATTGGCATCCTCTCTCCAAAAATAAGATTCCTTTGAAGGTCTCCCATTTAGTGCCATTTCTTAGCTATTTTTTGAAAATCCTGGTTATAAATGCATGTATCTTCAAGTAAGGATTCAAGTGAGAAGTAGGAGGCCGACAGAACTGCCATAGCCAGTCAAGCATTTTGAAATATTCTAAAGTAATCCTAACCAAATGATCGCTACTGAAACCCAGCAGCCTGTTGTGCTGTTCTCTTAACCTGTTAAGGTTTCATTTTTCCTCCTGGCAGAGCATGCTGTGGTAATCTTGCATCACTTTTTTTTGCACATATGTGGACAGATGTTCGTAGTTCACGAAGCTTGCTGGCTGTTAGAACAAATTCTTTTGTTATGGAAACACTTTTAGGTAAGCTGACAGTGAATCATTATGCTGTCTTAAAGGCAAATAAGTAATTAGACCCACAGTAAAAAGACCTGCAGTACTTTGATTTCCCAATTATAGTCAAAGTGAGAATCACTCAATAGACATTCACTTATTATAGGAACAGCGACTGTATAGTAAACATAGCTTGTGTGATTCACATTCTTGATTTTTGGCAAATATTTGGAATTAACAAGTATTTATTATATTACAACTGATTTGGTAATTAGTTATTTAGATAATAACAACAGCAACAACAAAGCAGCCTAGAAGTGAATGGAACCTGCAAAACCGTTATACTGATTTATCACCGCACCTTTTTGGGTCTCATTGTTGCTGCATGTATGGGAAAAAGCAAATGTATGGTAAAACCAAAATACTGCTTAGATAAACCCCGTGTGACTGCTTTATTGTCTGAAGAGAGCTTGTTTATTCTCAGCGGAAGTAAACAGCTGGGTATATGCCATGACTTTCGGGTTCTTCAGTTCATCACTTAGTGTAATGTGGTGACTGCTCTGGATTTCCAGATAATGTCAACATTAAATGCATTCAAACAAGAAGTGGTTAACTGATAAATTTGTTCCTTCTGCTTAAATTTTAAATCTGGATCTCTGTTTTATATTTAAATACACACATTTGTATTATTTTGGGGGGTGCTCGGGGGTTTTTGTTGTTGTTCCCAGGACACAGTTTTTTTAGGGAACTCTCAGAATTTTTAAAATAGGAGATCCCAAAAGTGTTAACATTTTATTAATTTCTATTAGAGGCAATGTGATAGCTTTTTCACCAGAAAGCAGGGAAGGCTCATTCCATTGCAACCATCAAGATGTATTTCTGTCATGTAATCTTCTTAAATGCTTCTGTTTAATGAACACAAGGAAACTTTTACAAATCTCTGAGACAGAATAAATAGGAATTTTATTCAAGTATGTTGGAAGTATTTTTCCATTAAACTTGTCTAGGTTCATTTGAAAGGGAGGGCTGTGGTACTGTGCTGTGATTCTGCAGTACTTTTCCAGTGTTGACATACTATTTCTTTACACTTTTTCCTGACTTTTTTTTTCCCAAGGTTAGTTTGTTAGAGCTTCTTTGAGTACATAGAAAGCAAATGGTGACATTCATCAAATTTATAGTGTTAGGACATCAACAAGCTTCTGTGTCTGTAACCTACTGGAAATTCTTTTAGGAAGTCTCTATTTCGCAGATGTGTGTCATGGTTGGAGTCATGCACTTCACTTGCAAGAGAGAAACAACAATATATTTGATTGATACAAGACAGTTACCAAAGTTCAGTGGTAAATGTGGCAGTGGTTTAACAGGATTCAGTGACAAGGTACACATGATTTACTGCATAGAGAACAAGATCAGACAGAACTTTCAGGGAGAGCTTCCCATTCAGTCATAAGGTTAAGAAAGGACCTTATTGTGTTCTAAACTCCTCCTCAGAAGGGTGTTAAGGTGCCGCTGGATCCAGATTTAGTCCTAAGACTGGTCAACAGTTTATGCCTAAAGGCTTACAAGTGTGCAATCAGTCCTTCATATAACTTAGCTTATATTTCAGTCCTCTTATTCCTGATTCACTTAATGAGTATCTGATGTAATAAGGAATCTCTCCACCTGGAGAAGTAATCTTGAGAGACATCCCCACACAAGAAGCTGGCATGCAGCCTGCTGCCATGCAGGAGAGCTCAGCAGGCCCTGGGCTGGCCATTATTTATGGAGTAAGATGATTGACTTATATTTGCCTACCAGCCTTATGACAGTTGGTGCATGCTCACCTGGCCCTCAGCCGTTAAGCAAGGTTTATGGTCCTTGGCTATTGTATTGTTACCTGTCTCCTCATAGTCCAACTTAAGCCAGATGCAGGCATTACAACTGCCACTGGCTGTTGCCTAAGCAGAAAGGGGTGGGGGGAGCACATGGTCACAACATGCAAGGATTAGAAAAACCCTCACAAGATAAAGATTCCTCTTAAAAGAAGGTAATGTGGGTTTTTGGTAGCATTTTTGTTTCATACTTACTCAACTTTCTGAGAGCAAAATAATTTGGAATGTCAGATAGAGAAGGCAAGAATATAAAATCTCAGTATTTCTTCCCCATTGAAACATTATTGTAGGTCTGTGGCACAGTGGTAAAAAAAGGATAGGGGGAACACAGGAAAAAATAAGGGAAAGGAAAGGTAAAAAGGTACTGGGAGTACAGAACCACGCTTGGTTGATCCTGGTACTGATTTCACACATCAAGCAGTAAAGCAGCAGTGTTGGTTAGAAATGTGAGATAGTAAACAGGTGTTCTGTTGTGACAGGGCATGAACCGCTTTGTGGAAATAATAGCAAAAGCCAAAACCTCATTTTTTCAGGAAGAAGGTTTGTTAAGTTGGAATGAATGTTTGAGTGTAAACAGAGAAGCACATAATGCATGTTGAAAATGATCTTTCTTAAAAGGCCAACTTAAAAATACCGTTAAAATAAGCATCAATGTAAAAAGAGCTATACTTCTGCCTTAAACATTTCTGTGTATACCTTATGGAGCTGTGGTATGTGTCATGCCTCATATCCCTGAATATGCAGAAGAGACTTGAAATCTCTGCAGTTCCTAATAACGTATTTCTGTCATCTGTCTGTCTTAATTTTATAAAGAATGAGTTTCATTCTCAATCCTTGGGAGTCTACAGAACAGAAACTCCCAAAGTACTGCATAAATCATTTGAGGATGTGTGCACTGGTCAGATTTAATATTTCTTACAATTGTCCTGAAGCACTTCAGAGAAGCAGGTATGGGCTAGCAGAAAGAAAGTGGATTAGGGAAATGGTTGTGTGATGGGACTCCATCAAAGCTGTAAGCAGGTGTACCTAGTAGCAAGGTTTTAACCAATAAATGTGGGCATTTAAATGTGGGTTTGCCTTTAAGAAGTAAAGAATCCTTGAAATGTCTTTGCTTTTAGAAGCGGTAATAACCCTCAATGTGATTTGTACTTTAAAAGCTTATTTACAGAAGACAGACCACTGTTAATGGCATTTGCATGGAAATTTCCCAAATGAATATTTATGAATATGAAATACGAATACAGTACAGTGTAGTGCATGCACTGGCACAAGCGTTTCTATATACAGATGCATGATTTTTGTTGAACTCGGCATAACTGACAGATCTCTTGGGGAAACACCAAACTGCTTGTTCCATGTACAGATGTTCCTTTGGCATCTTATTATAAAGACTTGAAAGCATACTGTTTTACTGGCAATAAAGCAGCAATAATGTCTTAATAGAATCTGAAAGAATAACTAAGCACTTCAAATGCCTGAAATAAAGGGATAATTGAAGTTGCTTTGGGTTTAAGCCTCAGTAATTTCTTACTTTGTAATAACTCAGGTGACTGTTTATATCTAATGAAAGGCAATAAAATAAGAGCACATTATTGACTGAGAACTTAAACTTTTGCTTGTATCTGTAACATGTCTCATTGATACACATCATTGTAATGGAAGGAACAAATTATTTAAATTATATCTCATTATGCATCGTACAAGACAATAACTCACTTGCACAGAGACTTTTCTGAAAACTTTGCAAAAATTTTAATGAGCATCGTGCAAACTAACACCCTAAATAATTTGTACTCATGGTTTATTTGTTGAAGTGGGATCATTGAAATTGTCAGTTTTATTTATCTCAAATACTCAAAAGCTCTAGAGTTAAATTTCTATTATCATATTTAAAATATAAGATTGATTTTAATTGTTCTGAGTACCGTAGTCTTTATGGTTAGGCTCTTTTGCTATTCTCTGTAGATGCAGACCCTTCAAGTATACCAAGCAAGGCAGTTTCCTCCCTAACCCAAGAACTGACAGACGGTGCTTAAAGAAAAGCATTGAATGTGGTATGAATAAGCAGATTGATTTCCAACATTAAGAACCAATATTATGCCTTTAGATGTTTTGGTACTGTAATGGGTTACAGTGGAAGCTGTAAAGGTGTCTGGTCATGGTCTGCTGGTCAAAATGTAAGTAGCATCATCTCCATCATAACTGTGGAAGTCCGCATTTAAACTATTTATTGTAGGCATTTAATCTTGCCCTGCTGCAGTAGAGAGAAACATGGGATATATTCATTTCAGAGTTAATGTGGCAGGAGCTCCTTTGTTAGCATTGCCTTTTGGAAGCTGTGCTGCCAGCAACATGACAATGGGCAGAGAGTTATGTGTGCCTTATCAACACAGCAGCCACATCCAACAGTAGCAGAAACTGTCAGCCCAGCTTCTATGAAAGAACTTGATTTCCATTAAAAATAAAAGGGGGGAGGCAGGAAGGGGCAAATTATTTTTTCCCTTCTGTGTGACCTGCTCTCCTCCCATTCCTCAAAACCTCAGCTGTAGAAGTGGTGACATGTGAGCTCTTCTGCACAGAGTGTCACTTAGGTCATGAATCACCCTTCTTTCATGTGCCTGTTACAGTGTTGAAGAGATAATTGCTATCTTTTCACTTGCAGTTTCTGAGGTAGAGTAGTATATGCATGAGAAACTTTGGAAAAGAGGAACTAGCCTTAGTCTGTATGAATTGTGATTTCAAGCTTCTGAAGATATTTTAGTTTTCTTTAACTTTTCACAATGTAAATAAAAATCTGAAATGGGACTGTTTTGTGTATTGATTGTTGCAAATCACCTGGAGCTTTTCACTGAGAGAACAGTGAAATACAGGTGAAAAACCTTGTAGAACAGATGTCAATATACCTTGAGCATTAGCTGAGTTTAGTAACCTGCAGGATTTTCAAGGGCAAGCTTAATTTTCAGATGTCTGGAATTACAGCAAATAGAGTTCTCCTTCACTTCACTCCTCCTTATGGGGAGAGGATGAGGAAGCAAGCGGATTCTGTGCTTTGTCATGACATTTACATTTTGAGATAGGTGTGTGAAGGAGAGTTAATGGAAAGAAACTGCCGAGACAGCAGGACAGTGGTCAGTTACTGGAGATTCTTTCAAGTCATTCTGTCTGACCAGGGCTCTGGCAAAATACATCGACGTAATAGCAATGCCAGCTTTCTTCAGATAGCACAAAGTTTAATCAAGCTAAGCTGCTAGGACTGATTGAGGAAGAATTTGAGAAGCTATAATACTAAACTAGTAGCAACGTAGTTCAGTGTTTTACTTGTGAAATGGTTCTTCACAGGAAAACTATTTCATATAATTGCTATGATACTTTCTGCCATGACAAGTGTGGAATCATTTGTCAAGTGTTTGAAAAATAACAATATGAAGTCTTCTTTTGTAGTTAAATTGTATGGGTAAGATAATTGAGAAACAATTTTTTTCCTAGAAATTGTTCTTCCCCCATTTAAATGAATAAGTATGTGATTTTAAAAGCAGCTTTTCTTGGCACATTTAACTTCTCTTTCATTCTTTGAATCAAGTTTCCTAAAAACCGATTCCCTTAAAGTTGGTCTGTTTATTTCTCTATCCTTGATGAATCATGCTGTGATGCATCATTTGGGGTTATTTCAGTGGTAAGGTATAGCACACAATACGGTGTTTCTGAGTAGTTGGTGGTAAACTGTAGAATATTTTTACTGAAAATAACAAACAGCAGCTGATAACACACTTATCCTAGATGAGATTTACTGAAGGAGAAAAATCTTGTAAATAAGAATCAATATTTCAAACAATAAGCTATAACTTTTAATAGACTACAAATAAAGCAGTAGTTAGGTGATCTCAACAGGATATTTCTGCTGTAAAGTTATAATGAAGTTACATTTTAAGTTGCAAACTGAGTTGGAGATAGAAACCGTAAGTGTTCAGGTTTTCTCCAGGAGGAAGAACTAAGTTCTGCTTTTTCTTATTTCATCAAAGTTCTTTCACTCATTTGGTTTTCAGGAGGTGCCAGGAAATTGTGGATTGGAGCCAGAAAGGCTACATCTCAGTGTGAATCTGAAAAATAACCAATACTGGGTTTGTGTGACTGTTGTGATTTAACCCCAGCCAGCAGCTGAGTACCATGCAGCGCTCACTCGCCATCCCTGGCCCTGTCGTTGGAAAAGTTGAGGTAAGAAGAAGTTACTAATTGAAATAATATAGACTATAATCATCCTCACAATAATAAAAGGAAATTGAGAGACATCTTACTCTGATTTCTCTGTATCCAGGGCTGGTTCTGTGAATAGATGGAAATCGTTCCTCTGGAGTATTTTTATTTTCTGAGGTGTTACAGTCACACCCTCTACCCCCCACCAACAAAATGTTAATTTCCTACCTGAATCACGTACCTGTCAGTTCTCATAAGCAGGCTGAATGCATTCTGCAGTGTGCTTGCCACTGATTTCATGCTACACAAAAAACCATTGCAGCATTAGCTGAATATTAACACAGAAGTTCTTGGGTTTGAGGATTCTGTTCTCTTAAACAAGGTGATAGGCTTTCAAGGTTTGCTAACAAAGAAGTGAACTGTATGTTATTAACTTTTATTTGAGAATATTTTAAATACAATATTTCTTATTTATTAATTTTGATGCATGTGGGAATTACCCAGTACAAAAATAACCCTTCAAAAGCTCTTCACAGTGAGCAGCAGAAGAGAAATATTTTCTAAGGAAATATCTAACTTTTTTAAATCTATAGTTTTAAAAGTATTCATGAATTTGTTGTATCTCTCTCTCCTCCTGAGATTGTTGTGTGAGATCCATGATAGTTTTTGGTGAAGAGGCCATCTGTTTATGTCTACTTCAAATAGTGTTTGTCCTCATTCTGTATTTGGGGAGAGCAATTTCCTTTTTCCTATCTTTATAGTGCATAACATAAAGGACTTAAAATCTGTAGGTTTAACTTCATAAAAATGTTGATGTCATGGTTTTACCTTAGAGTATCTAAAAAAATAAGTGGTAGTTATTGGGATAGCTTTCAAATAATTCACAGCACTATTTCTAGGCTGGTATTTATCCTTATATGCAGATGGAAGGATGTGCATGAATGTAAGAAAAAGGTAACATGTCTTTTCTCACTCATGTTCATTGGCTGATCATGTTCATTCCCACATATCTCCACACCTGTGCAACATGTGTTGGCACTGGATGGATAACCTGGCCAAGGAGGTTAATGCAGAGGTGGTTGTAACATAGAGTTGGAAGTTGCATAGTATTTAGTCAAGTTATATCAAATGCTTACTTTTGTCTAGACTGATAATTATTTGCATCACTGCACTTTGTTTTTGATATCAGTCATCATTTGTATTATTTCACTAAACTGAGCCAATAGGAATTCTTGAAAGGGAATGGGATTGATCTGAATGACAGAAAAAGAGCATTTATCATATTGTTTATCAGCCACTTGGGTTCAGTATTTAGAACCAAAATAAAGTCATGATGACTCAAGCTCCCCAAGCTTATGTATGAACAGAAAATCAGGCCCTAGTTCTGCTCTTCATTTCAACGAGACTTTCTGGTACAGTTCTTGTATCGATAACACCATCTTTCAGGGAATACCAAGCTGAATGAGTATGCTCAGAGGGTAGGTCACATAATGTTGTTCAGAAACAGCCATTGTAGAAAACATTTTCATTAGAAATAATAAAATTATTGTGTTTGAGTGGTTGCTGCGTCTGGCATTATGATCATAGTTGTAAAAATATAGTTTTAACACCTTTCTTCCTGCTGTCAAGCTGTGGTATTTTTATTCTGGGTAGTCTGGGATGACTGACCAGAACAAGACTGTGTTCTTTCCTCCCATGAAAATGTAGTCTTAAGGGAGAAACAAGATTTTGATTTTAACTTTGTTTGCTGGCTGTGGTCTGTTACTGAAGTTGATCCTATTAGTGGTTTTCAGTCCAGTTTCAGCACAGCAAAGCAGTGAGTAACAACAAATAGAGAATGTGTCCTGGGTTCAGCACAGTGAATTTTTCCTACCATGCAGGATTTTTTGAGATCAAGTTGGCTGGTAAGGTTTTGTCACCATAAAACCTGGGGACAGAAGAGGTAAAAGGCTATAAAAGTAGTTCCTGACCAAAGTACATTTTTGGTGACTGCCAGACTCCTCAGAGGACATGATTGAGTCACTCCCTCAGCAATTCCTGTTGGACACTGATGGAAGAAACTGTTGTTGAAGATACCCCTTCTTGAAGAAGTGTTTTAGATGAGATATGAAGATGTTCATAAGGTTTTGAATCAATACATGTTGCTTCCCGAATGGAATCATGCTTACCTCTTACTGTTTACAACTCTAAAATTAGACTATGAGTTCTTCAGGTGGAAATGCATACTTTAAGGTGTTGACATAGGGTGGTTTTCTGACATCAGTGAACAATTAAAAGGCTTTCAAAGCAGTAAACATATTATTTTCTTTATAGTAAGAAGTAGAAAGGAGATAAGCAATTCCATTAAAATTTCTAAGCATTAATTCATTTGGATGAATATGGCATGACTTCATTTGAATATCTGAATGTTAATTGCATTGACATTGTTATTAAAGCAATTAACTTATCAGCTATTTTTGACTATGGCTGATCAACTGCAATAGTGTGCCATGGAACTATAGAGCAATATTCACAGGATGATGGTCAGATTGCTCTCTATTAAAGAAGGTAATAGGCATTTATTGATGAACATTAATTTTAATTAGCACATATTTGTTGAGGAGTAATTCAGCAATCATCCTTAATAATATTTGATATTGCCTATGAGCTGTTTGTATATATATACATCACAGTAATTTGGCAGAAGGCTTTACTAGAGAAATAAATTTATGGTTGAAGTATTGGTTTTGAAGAATAATCTACTCTTTACCCATTGGGGAAGGTTGTTAGTTTATCTTAACACACTGAAAATCTAATTTTCTTTTTTAAAAATATTAATTATTCCTCCTAGCCAAAAGGACTGCATCATTAACCCTAAAGGACTGGCAATAACCAAAAAGAATGCAAAAGCTTTACTAAGTTCAATTAATTTGTCGTAGCAGCCTAATTTTGTCATGCTTTGCTTGACAGTGTATTGTAAGTAATTCTGATGATCTCCAATTGAGTTGGGCAGACAAGGCTGCACACTAAAGCAAAAATGGAATTGTCTTGATAATTACAAAAACCATTGGCCTGTTTGGGATTTGTGATAAATGGGTTAATTAGCTACTTTTTTATTACAACTTGACTTTCAGTGTGGTTGAGCAATGGTAATTTATTTTGCTGTGTAAACTAGTATAGTCAAATTCTATGGTTCCGAATTGTTTGGATAAAAATCTTTAGAGCTACTTGGTTTAAAATGAGACAAGTATGGCTGTGGATGTAGTTTTTGTCATTTGCACTTGGTTTACATGATTGATGGAACTTGGGTAAAAGTTAGTAATTTTTCAGTGTTTGCCTAACAGTAAAGTAAGCTTTGTCTCATTTCAAAGGGACCATCAAAATCATCCTTAAGGAAAAACAAGATGCTGGTTTCGTATCTTTTAAATAGATAGCATAGACATTGTGAGAAGGAGTTTCTAGGAGCATGGTTTCTTCAGATTTCTATTTCACACACTACACTGTGGTGGGTGAAAAGTTTTAGCTAGGCAGTATTTATGACAAATGGTCTAAAATGATAATCAGGTAAGCTCCTGTGTTAATTTTGTTGTTATTGAGCTTGAGCTGCTTTACAAAGCTTTGAAGCAGATTCTACAACAGGGACGTAATCATTTGAGTTCAGATGAAGGTCCTGTGTTGATCCAGAGTGCTGCTGCACCACCAGCCGCTTCCCTCCATTCTGCTTAGAGAAAATGCTTAGCTCTATCCTTGAGAAACAAAAGAAGTATCAGACTGCAAAATATTTACAAGAGATTTTCTTCTTCCTATTTCAGTTGCAACTGGACCATACTCTGAAGCATTTAGGATATAGTGTATGCTATATAATCACTGCAAAATCTAGGAAAATGATTAAGAAAATAGTCTAATATTTCTGTTTGGTGAATCTCTGCTCAGCTGAGATAAAAGGTTACACTAATTTTTCCATAATGAAATAAATCTTTTTATTTTTAATGTTTTACGTTTCAGTTTTGACTGTTATCTTCCCATTCACATTTCCTGCTGTGTCTTATCTGACTTACTGGTGTGATCCATTCCATTGTCTGTCATCTCTTTCCTCAACAAAATCATCTTAATCATTGTTTTCTCCTTTTGCTCTTTTCCTGACTCTGAAATTATTGGCATGTTACAATAGGCTTGATTGCTTTTTTGTTTCAGAGAGAGGAAAATTGGAATTGGAACATTTTTGAGTACACTTTAAAATGATAAAGTTGTAGTTACAGAACTTTTTTTTTCCTTGTTTTTGTGCTTGATTTGTCTTATGGTCATCTGTGCAAACTGAGAGAGTGTTTTGAGCAGTGTTAGTATACAGTAGCGCCTGCAAGCATTCATCTAGTGTAAATGACTGATTTCAGCAGTGAGGATAGAAAAATTAGCCTTATACTTGCAGTCAACACAAAATAAAATCAGCATTCTATGTTGGGGTTTTTTAGGAGAATTGTATTTTGACATAATTAGAAAGAAATGCATAACCTGCCCCCCCACCACCACCCCCACCAGAAACCGGTGTGTTCATTAAGTTTAATAGCATTTTTGAAAGTGATAGTTTTTCCAGATCCTCTGGTTCAGTAAGAAATCTAATTACTTCTTTCTCCATTACAACTTGGGAAGGATTATTCAAATATTTTATAGTCCTAAATGCACAGAGCACTTTAATCCTATTGTTTGTAGATTGTCATTCTCCTGCCTTCTTTCTGCTTGCAGTTTCCCAGTAGTCACTACAGGCACATTCTGGTAATCTCAAAATCCAGGAATGTGCTATCTGGCAATCAATGTCTGCCCACGCTATTTACTTTCCACTCCTTGCATATTTTAAAATAAAAGAATTAGACTCACAATCTATCCTCCAGCACAGTGCAACCTATGATTTAAAACCCCATATATAATTGGTATCTGTCCTTCTTAGTCCTCAGCTTGTCAATGCTGTCTCTTCTTGTGATCTTTTTTCTGCCTCCTCATAACTCCAAAGGATTCACCTGTTTGCTTTCAGACAGACATGCCACCCTGAAGAAAGCATTAACTGAGTAAAACAAGACTCCAATCTCTTAGCTAAAAGGGAGAAGGATATGAGCATATCAGGCATAACAGCCTCAATGACAGCTCTTCAAGTTCTGTGTAACATGCTAAAGTGAAGGTGCCATGAATTTATAAGAGCAGTAAGACTCCATTTACTGCTTACTCCCAGACCTCTCAAAAAGGCAAAGTCACATTCAGACCACTGGTCATTGCAAGTTGAAAACTGGTTCTTACCATGTCTCCTGTAGGCTCTGTAGCCTGTTGTATGCAGTCATTTAGTTATGTGGCAGTAGCGGTGAGTTCAGGACAGTCCTTTTTTCAAGCGTCCACAAGAATTATGGGTTCTGCTTCTCAAAATGTTCTTAGCCCTTGTGCAATTGTTGCTTCTAATATTTAATAGAAGACTTGAACTGTGAGTTATGTTTATGCATTATGTACATATATTACATGTAATTTGGTGTATGTATTACATGTAATTTGGTGTATGAAAACATTGCAGGACCATTATTTTTTTCCTTTAGAGAGAATGAGGAAGGATGTTGTAGGCTGTTAGTGGTACCAGCTGATCCTGCACACATGGCAGAATATCTTCCTCTGCAGTAAAATTCACTGCTTTTGATTATTACCAGTTCTACTAAACGACTTTTCTTACTGGCACTAGTGCTGCTGAACTCGACTTTGCAGAACATACTTTGACTGGTATTTATGTGAAATAATAAGGAAGAGGAGTTTCCAGAGAAATATTTCGCATTTTTCAGGCTTCTGCAAAGAAACAGGGAGGTGAGCTGTGTAATAGCCACATTGCTCCATTTCTCATTAACTGGTTTGTGCTTGAGAAATCAGAAGCGTGTTTTTGCTGTTCAGAGTCATTTGCTGTCACCGTGGAACTAATTTTCAAGCAATAAGTGCCTTTCTCTTTATGAAAGGGGCATTTGCTCTGCAGCACCACGTGACTACTTATTTGTCACACAATTGGAATTAACTGAAGCCTTTTTTGCACCATCAGATCTCACTGTGTCATTATATGTAATTTCAGCTTCTGAGGTTTTTACCTGTTCTGCTATAGAAGTTAAGCAAATCAAACTAAGGGCATCAATCCTCATTTCCTAGCAGTCTTTGAACTTTGTTGGGAGTGGGCTAAATGCCGCTTGAGCCATTCTGATTTGTTTCTGTATTTCTGAACTCCACTGTTCCTAAAGTGAAATGATCTGGGAGTTAATAGGACTGCACTTTTTATATTTCCAGCGTACATCAGCTGCACTGCATAGGATGGCGTGTCAGAAATTAGCTTATTTCTGTCTGTGCTTCTGAAAATAAGTGTTTTAAGCCCAGTGTGTGGTTCCGACTTTTTTCACTGCATGTGAACTCCAGCCTCTCCTACCCCTTGACTAATAAACCAGCCTGGTTTTCCAGTTCAACAGATTGGTTTCACAAGTACATTGCCAGGTAAGAAGCATTCACAAGTAGCTTTGCTGACAGGGGAAAAGGCTGCCAGAGCAGATTTTAGGAAAGGAGACCTTTTGCGTCCTGTATTATTGGGGATTGACGATGCTATAACAGACTGGTTAGTTGACTTGTTACAAGGCCTTCTGATTACCCTCTGCCACACACACCTTGCTTGATGATATAGAAACAGAGATGAGGTCTTCAAATAGATTTACAGCTGGTATGTACTTCATACAAAAATTCACAACAGTTGCTGTCAAGTAAGCACCAGGAATGCTTTTGTTTTATTTCATGTCTTGTTATGAGGCATGCAGCAGTCAAACACCCATAGTTAAATGTCTGATAACAGTGTGACTTGTTTAATGTTCTATAACCACTGCACATTCAAAGGAGGACCTTGTTTGCTGTGGAATTGATTCTTGAAAACAATGAAATGTTTTCCTGGGTCAGAGGAACCTTTGTCACAGTGTGGGTGTAATACTTCCAGCTTTTTTAGGGAATTCAGGTTAGTGGAACTCTTCTGCACTTTTGTGCTTGTTGCAAAGATACGATGTAAAGCAACTTTTGCCTAAATGTTCCGTGACACTGTTGAAGCCCAGAAATTCATGAAAGCTTTTAAGTTCAGTGGAGTTGAGTTTGGTAACAATACGGTATTTTATTTTCCCATCAGGTTAAGCAGCTGTTACAGTTGTACTACTAAATATCCTGCCTGCAGTGTTAAGAGAAGGGATTAATGTTGGTCACTTATTCTGCTCTGCTTAGCATAATTATCTATCAGAAATACAATATTTGCAATATTTTATGTTGTAACTAGGTGTCTGTTGTGCTTTTTTCTCATTGCTTCTGGGGCTACAAAAAGATGGGGAGAAATATATAATAGACTGTGTTTAAATTACTCTATACAAGAAGGGTGGGTAGTTTTATATGCTATAAAGTATAGCTTGCTATCTTTCACAGAATTTCTGAGGGCAAAATTAGGTTACCTCAGTAAAACCATCAACTAAAATCATGCAGTGTGACTCAGATTCTTTGGTAGTTGTGGAGATGGCAATATGAGAAGGTTCCAGGGATGTCAGTGGCCTCAGATTTGAGTTATATTGTTAGTATATTGATGTCATGGAGAATAAAAAGGGCTAGGTTTTCTTTTATATTATTTCTCATTTTTCCATTTAAATGAGAAGTACAAATGCTGCTTTACATTTTTCTATCTCAGTTGCTGTAAGGACGTGTCTGACTATCGATCTGTCTAAATCTTTCATTAAGGAAAGAAGGACTGGCTCATAGGAGGCAAGCATCTGGCCTAGCATTTCTTGCGATTAGGAAATAGTTATTAGATGGGATTACTGCTTTATTTCCTTCAGTGTCACTATTTTTTTAAAGCTAGTTAAACTCCTCTATTTGTTGTTTTTTCTTCCCAAGCGTTTCTGTTTGATCACAGAGTTTTGAAGCTGTCCCTGTTAGTCTTTAATTTTTTATTTCCAGTAGGCTGTAGGGCATCATAGACTGGTGTGATATTAATGGGCCTAATTGAGATGAAGTTTAATGGTTTTTCTCACACACTTCATCATTAGGCCAGTGGCACATTTTATTGTCATCTTTTCTCTGTGGTTGTTGTGTTAGCTGGTCCTAATTATAATTAAATGTTTCAAGGCTAGGCAGAAGAGCACTTAATTTTTTTTCCTCCTGCCTGAGTCCTTTTTAGGATTTGTTTGCTTGTTTGTTTTTTCCTCCTCCTTTTTCCCCCTGCCATTCTAAGGGGTTTATTCCCATCCTGCTTACCACAGTCTGGAACAAAATATTTCTATTTACAAGCTGTTTTCATTCATCCAGATCACAGCTAAACCAATTTGCACATAGCTCATAAAATCTCTTTAATCGTATTTGGCCAATGCTTAAAGCATACTTTAGGCAATCGCATGAATGAGTGTCATAAATATATCTCATGGACACTTCTAGCCTCTTAAAACCCCTTATATTGAGGAAGGAATACTTCTTTCATTTCTGAAATGGTAAATCATGTCTATAGTGATCCTTAAGGACGTGGTAGTAAAAAATTTTCCTGATTTATCCCCCCCGCTACCAAGATTACTTGTGTAATAGTATAGCTCTACAAGTTCTACCTCCTAATGGGTAAATTTACTTTTTAAACCTGCAACTGAATGCATCTTACACAGTCAGTCCTCTTTTTCCTGCAGTTATGTTGTTTTTGTAGTTGAATGGTTAAGTAAAAAATGAGGTGTCTGTTTAACAGTAACGAAGTTAGTTTTCTGGCGATTATTGTAATATGAGAAAGGTGTCCTGAGAGAGCAGCTACTGAACACATGAGAAATGATGGGTTTCTTGGGATGCATACTTTTAAAGCATTACTGATGTACAGTCATTAGGAGTTCTTTAGTTTGCTTTAGTTCTTGCTTTAGTTCTTTCTTTAGTTCTGTTGTACAAACTGGACATTCATTGTGGACAGTAATGCGGTTCTGCCTTTAAAACAGATTACTTAAATGTGTTATAAAAAGAAAAAGTCCAGTGACAGATTATATATCAACATTTAATGAAAACATAAGTAAAGGCTTAGCTGTGCCAATGAGGCATAATGGTTATACTTTTAAGTAGTCTTGAAGAAATAAATAAGATTACCACCTTAGCTTGCAAGACTCGCAGTGGGTATTAGTCAGCTCTGTCATTCAACTCATCACTTGAACCTGCTGCAACAACCAAACTTTGGGATGCATCAGAGTTCAAAGATGAATAATACAGTCAGAAAAATGGTACTGTATTTCAATATCACAGTGTATCTTTGTGTATTTCCTGTGTTTTACAGTTTTAAGAGAAAAAATTATGACAGAAAATACTTCAGTCAAATTCTTAAAGAAGCCACATGACCATACTCCTTTATATCCTCTAAGCACATTTTTTTTGTTGCTACCCCATGTACAAAGACTGTAAAAATACCTCCAAAGCAAATCAGCTTTCTCCAGGTTCTAACTCAAGCACTGTTAGTTTACATTCTACAGTTTATTTGCTAATGCTTTGTTAAGTTCCCCAGCTATACTGGCAATTGATAGATCCTTCTTCTGATCATAATAGTGATGATAATGGCAATAATAATTTAGTTAAGGGTTTATGCTTGGAGTATTTTAGTGGAGGCAAGGCTATATGTGAATAGTATACAAATATCAATACCTTTGCTGTTCCTCAAAGTGTTTCTATGTTCATTGTCTCCTTTCTTTATTCCTTTCTGTTTCTGTGTTTGCAGCCTACATAGACTTGGCAAATTATGGTGTGTGAGCAAATGTGATAATCCAGTTCTCTTTCTTTTACCTGCTTTCTTGGCATCCACATGGATGACTGAGAGTTTAATTTAAGCAATACAGTGAAAACTGGAAGTGAAAGTAGTATTGGAGAGCAACTCTGAAACAGGAGGTGTCACTTCTGACAGGTATTCACAGCTCGGATCTACACTGTAAGCAGTGATGCGGTTTTCTTGCACACTTCTTCAAAAGATCTTCAGGAATTTCTGGGAAACATTGCTGGAACACAATAGTTGTAAATGTGTTAAATGTAAAATGAATAGCTCTCTGGAGTAAAATTTAACGTTTGGATTAGATACGGGCATCTTCAGAATATAAAGATGTCTTTTGATCTTGGGGTTTCCCACAAATTTAACTGCTTTTAACTCACCACTGTGCTTTATCAGCTTTGTTTGCAGTTGCTGTGTACATATTAAATCTGAATATGGTGCATTCCATACTTTGGAAATGCAGTGATACCCTTGCCTTTGAACTTGGTTTTGCAGCGGAAGGTGATGAGGTCTATCAATGGTTGGTCTTTTGCAGTGCCATCTGGTGTCAATTAAAAGAATATAAAATTCCCTGTTCTCTAAGTATTCAAGCTGAAAAATAAACATAAGAGAATGACAAAATACAGCTTAAGTTCAGTGTAAAACCTGCTTAAATTTTATGTTGAACACACCTTTTTTTAAGAAAGGGAGATTTAAAAGTAGAATCATGGGAATTTCTCATTTGTTACTCTTTTGAAGTCTTTGTGATTAGTCCTGATTTGTGTTACTCATTCGGAAATAATCTGGGATATGCTGTTTGTGGCAGTCAGAAGACATTTTGGATTTCATTGGTAACCTGGCCTGCCAGTAGCTCCATGGCACTGTAGTAAGTGGCTTCTATCTCTACGTTCCATAAAACAAAATATTCTGCCTGAAAGACTGAGAAAAAAAGAAGATACTGCTTTCTATCTATACTTTAAAGTATTAATTAAAACCTAAAGCATTATTTTGCCATCTTGGATATGTTGTCTATTTATGGACTTCAGCACTAATATCATCTGGGACATCTGGGATTTCTACCTGGAGAGCCTCTTCCTATTTTTTTGTGCTTTCAGAGGAATTCCTTCTTTTGAAGTTAATAGAACCTCAACCTAAATATATAGGGTTTTGCTGACAATGGAGGTTATGGTTTTGCTTTATTCTGAATCTAACAGATGGTATTTTAGAGGACAAAAAGGACTTGCTGCCTGTGCAAAAACTTGATCTCAGTACAACTTTCACTTGTGGTTACTGTAAAAACTTACTAAGCAGATTATTCTAATTGAACTGATTGACCCAATCCTTTGTCTCTTTCAATTTATCTTTAATGTGTCCATCAAGCTGTGCCTTAGAAAATGTCTAATTTGGAAATGCTAGCACTTGGAAGACATCTACCTTGATTCCTAATTCTTTTAAGATTTGTGATTGGGGTAATTGGATTAACTTAAAATGGTCATTCTTTTTGATTAGTCATAAACTCAAAAATAGCACCAAAGAGTAAGACCATTTTCAGGGGTTAAGCATCAGTATTGACTGTTTCATTTTGCTTCTCTGGGCTCAGTGAGGAGTTTAGCCATCAAAGCCGTCTTGCAGTCTTGCTTCTATGTAGAGTTCTTAACTGTGTGACTTGATTTGCTGTGAAGGTTTAGGTGCTTGTTTATTCAGATTAGATTCAATGAGATTGAAAAAGACTATGTTTCTATTAGGTTCAGTGTAATAATGATGATGATGATAAATTCACCAGCTAGGCTTCTAGCTAGAATTTAGTTGGGCTTTGTGCTTTAAGTTCTACAGTCTAGGCTTACAAAAACATAGATACCTTGGAAAGCAGGTAGGAACAGTCACTTATTCCCATTGGAATAAACACAGGCTCGCCATGAAGGTTTAGTAGGAATAAGAAAAAATGCTGTCTGTGTTTTCAGTCTCTTGAAAACTTGACCCTTCTTTTTATCTTTTTTTTTCCTTCTCTATTGAGGAAAATGTCTTTTTATAAGATCTGGGAATTTGAGAAACGTTAACTTTCAGCCCATATCTCACCTTTTTTGTAATCCAAGGATGCAGCAAGAGGAAAACTACAGTAGAACCAATTATCTAACTGTAATCACATGTAATTATGCATTTCATGTAGTTAAGCATTTCATTTCAGCTTTTATTGTTTATTATTGCTGCTTTTCAATGTCCGCTGGTTGCCAACAGATGGCAGCAAAGGATTGAAAAGGAGCTTTGGTTTATTTTGTTTGAACAAATAATTATCTACCAAGGAGCAATCAAATATCACTGAAGGCATGTTTCCTTCATCTCAGCAATAAAAGATAAATTTTTAAAGATGCTTTTTAGTGATCAGACAACACAAGAAAAATAAAACTTGTGATTATTTTTCAAGGTTGTTTTTAAGCTCATCTATCTTATTGTGAATGCTTCAGACTGAAATTCTTTCTAATCTGATACATTAAGGAACACTGTCATTCTGTTGTCAGCATGCACAAGCAATGAATCACACTTTTGGGTTTTTTTTTCACTGAAATCTATATTTCACTGATATCTATATTTCAGATAAGCTTATGGCACATGACAGTTTCACGGAATTTCCTGACACAAAGGCCCAGATTCACAAGCACTCCAGGAGCTTGGCTTCCTGCAGTGAAGATCCCACCATTTTCCCATTCTGCGTGAATGCTCAGGAAAAGAGCTTTCATTAGGAAGTATTTTGTAGTGGAGAGGCACAGGAGTAGTTGAGAACAAACAAACAAAATAGATACATCTGGAATCTTGTTGCTCTCTAGAACTTATCTACCATAGAAGAGTTATCTTCACTGCCTGGACAACCTTTGGCAAGAGACTTAAGGTAGCACAAGTAAGCAGTGCCTGAAGTTGTAGGTGATTTCCAGTTCTGACAGCATTGTTGCAGGTCAGTTGAACTGTGTAACTCATAAGCTTCCTAGCTTGGTGATAGTGCCACACTGGTTTAGTGGTACTCCTTCCGAACAAAAGCCAGAGTTTCTGTCAAATAATGTGTTGGTCCATGTGACAGTTTAAATTTAGATTAGGACTTTTGGACAGCCAGGGATTACTGCAAGGCTAGGACATACTTTGTTGTCCCATGGCCCATGGAAGACTATGCTGTGCTTTGCTTTCAGAATACAGGGTCAGGTGGTGGTGGTATCACCTGGGTTTTATGTGATTGCCAAATTCAATCTGTTTTGAGCTGGAGGATTTACTATTTAAAGTTGCTTTTTCTCTGATCATTCCGTTTAATTTTTATCTTTTATTTGTTTTTCTTTTTTTTAGTCTTTCTGTACCCGGTGCCTAAGTGCTTTTTCAATCACCCTGGTCTTTTCATGCTGCCTCTTTGCTTTCTCTCATCACATACTGCTGCTTTCCCGTTTCTGCTGTGTCTTTTGTTGCACTTCCACTAGCAATATTAGAATAACGATGCAATCTTTAGTTCCCTTTCACATCCTTACAGCTGCCAGCTCCCAAGAGCAGCAGATCTTGCAAAAAAACACCAAATCATGATGCTTACTGCCTTTTGCTCTGCTCTTGTGAGGTATACCAGTAAAACTGGTGCTGGATCTGCTGAGGTACCAGCTGGAACAAATTCCCAGGAAGGGAAAGGCTCAGTTTAAATTGGCTATGGGCACGCATATTTAAATATTCCACTTCCTTGGAGAATGCCCAAGCCACAATTTTAAAGGCTGCTCTGTCACTGGTAAAAGAAACATATTCCTGAGGTGAGAAATGGGGTACTAAACTAATGAGAATATATACTCGTATGACAGAACTCAGTTCTTCTCTATTCTAGGGTCAATTTCTGTGTTTTGTCTCTAGTAGTTGCTTGACTAACCCAATTGGCTAGGATTTAGGAACCAAAGTGTAACAATAAGACGTGATGTCAATAAGGAGCTGGACGTTAGAGCACTGTATTACGCGAACTAGACTGAAATACAAACATGATGCAAGTCATTAATATCTGTATTGTAAGAAATCTTTTGAAGGTTAGCTTTACAGGTATGGGAATGTTAGCTTGTATGTCTTCCATGTGTAGATAGCTTTCTATTCAGTTCAATAGAGAGCTGAAAAAGTTGAAGATTTTAATCATTTTCCTTAGTATGCATTTTCCAGTAGCCAGTATAGGACCAGGGTAATTGGTTCTAATCTGAATGTTAACATTGACATTATTATTGTGCTTGGGAGGAAATGAGGACTAATGACTAAAACC
>JANHGB010030808.1:0-23145 GCA_026283785.1 Coracopsis vasa
CTGCCCTATCCCTAGAAGTGTTCAAGGCCAGGCTGGAGGTGGCTTTGAGCAACCTGGTCTAGTGGAAGGTGTCCCTGCCCATGGCAGGGGATTGGAACTTGATGATCTTTAAGGTCCCTTTTAACTCTAACCATTTTATGATTCTATGAGCAAGGGAAGCGGTTCCACCATGGTCTGAGCTGACCTACTGGAAAACCCTACCCAGTGAAAAACACTGCTTTAGTTCCCTGGACCTGCCAGTGTTGGCACAAGGGAAAAATCAGAATCAACTCCTGTGAGGCTGGACTCTTGTGGAGCTACAAGCTTGGCTGTCAATCTTGCTTTCTCTCTCTTCTGTGAAAAGTAGGAGTCATGGGCCTTGCAAACACAACGGCAAGAGGGTCTTGCTCAGATGGTGCATGAACAGCCTGACCTCCACGATACTCAAATGAAATTCAGCTATGTGAAATTCATACAAGTGAAATTCAACTACGTTCACCTTGGTGTGTTCAGAAACCTCCTAGTGCTCTCCCTGCTCAACACAGCTTTCTACCCACCCAAATGGGGCAGTCTGGCACCACCAGCACCTCACCACATGCTGTGGGAGCAGAGGCAGAACAGTGCTGCTACTGACATATTGGGGCCTCTCGACTGTGTCACTGACTGGTGTCTCCTTGTGTGTTCTTTCCTGAGGCTGCAAAGGAAGGGCACGGAGGCAGCACCCTGTGAGTTCTGATGGCTCTTTGCCAGTTTTAAAATAACATTTTAAAATATAGAGAAAATCAGCTCTGTAGGAGACATGTAAAAGACAGGAGATGATATGCAATAGAGAAGGAGAGTTACAGGGATTAAAAGGAAGCGTGCATATGAAATGCAACAGGTTAAAAAAATACGGATAAGATGACTTTTGCTCACCACAGGTGACTAAGTCAGGGTGCTCCGTTTCCAGCTCTTTGCCACATTTCCTGTGATCCTAACAGTCTGCCCTCTGCCTGCCTCAGTGTCGACAGACCAGGGACAGTGCCCTAAACAACTGTAGAAAGTGGTAACATCCAATAGACACTTTAACATCAAACAAATTAGGAGAGAACCAAGTAGCACTAGGAAAATAGATAATACTTTAAAACGCTAATTTGTACATGCCAAACCACAGCACAGGGAGTTTCAGAGGCATCCAGCAACCAGGCATCAAGGAGGGAACCAGCGCCTGAACAGCTTCCAGCAGAGAGCTATGCCAGCTGCCCTGAGGACTGGCCAGCATCAGCTACCGCATAATGGGAACGCATGTCTAAGGTTTATTTTATTTCCTTTTCTTAATGCTCTCAGAGCTGAAGACCAACACCACCTTTTAAACCCGGGATCCTCCTCTGCTTCAGCAGCAAAGAATTAAAGTTTCATTAAAATGCCCTTCCTCACTGGATCGGGCCAGGACTTGCTCCTGAACCAACAGGTCTGCTGCTGTTTCTGGAAATTCTTAACCCCACAGGCTTTTCTGAAGGAGTAACCTTGATTTTATCATAATTGGCTCCATGCAGCCCACAGTTACAAGGGGCAGAGGCAACCACCCAGGTGCCCACAACCCGCCACAACCACCAGCTGACGGGTGCCAGCGGCGCTTTCCTACCCACACCAACACCCTCACTTTATTAGCGCCCATTTCCCAGGCTGCATGAGGCACAACAGAGCACGTTGCAACAGCACGCGTCTGCAATGCTGCGCTGGTAGCAGGGGCTGACGCAGGGCGGAATCTCTGCCTGAGTTTTTAATAACACCCCAGCACAAACACCATTATGCAATGGCGATGGTGCTAATGCACTGTTTGCTTATGGAGGGACTTTGCAGCCAAGCACTGTGCCAAAGCCTGTGCGGGTGATGAATGATGTCACTCTTATCTGTGTCAAGCCCCATTCTCAGGCCTTGCCTCCGAAGGACCCCTCGCAATTTATCTAAATTGGTTTGGAAATTGATTTAGATTAAAAAAAGGAAACCATGCAAACTGTGTGGCTCTGCTACTATGGTCAACACTCATACACAGACAAAGGGAGACTCGCCCCAGGAGCAGGGTGTCCATGTAAAGAAACTAATATTTAAACTAGTATTTTGAGCCCTTTGTGAGTACACAGGTTTGTTGCGGCAGTAATGCTCTGGTTACACTCAGTTTGCTCTATCAGTGGTGATGCTTTTCAACAGTTCAAACTTAGGAGGAAAACCCAGGTGACTGAGTTCAAGTGAAGGCAGTGTTTGACATGGAGGATTACTACTGCTGCTGCAGCATTACATCCTGAGAAAACAAAACTCAGTTTTACTCCAAAAATGAGATTTTCAAAGGTTTAAGGTAACCTCTTCTTGCTTAAAATCTGCAGGGTGAAGGAAGTCTAGCAGTCACTGAAATAGGTACCCAGCAGTGCTACATTGCCACTTTCCAGAAGCCATACCCACAGCACACTAAAAACACAAGGCAGAGAACAATGCTTAGATTAACTATTAGTATATTTTACCAAATTAATCTCACAGGCCATCCTCAAGGCAGGCAGTGATGCAAGGAGGATGTAATAAATGTCAGGTGGATAACGAGGTGCATTACACCTTTATTAGCTTTCTTTAGTACAGCCGTTGTAAGAGAGAGACTAACAGACTGATGAACAGTCAAGACTGAAGGCCACGAAACCCTACCAAATGGCATCACCAGAAAAAGATAAGCGTTTCAGTCTTTTGCATAGAAAGATCAACAGCTAAATAATTATCCAGGTAAGCATGGGAACAGTCCTCTCACTTCTTGTTCAGTAAACAAAAAACCCTGTCTTAAAGCTGGAGAGGTTTCTACCTCAACAGTTTCATCGCTCTTCTATCTGGACAACTGATGTTATTACTGATTTCTTGACTTTTACAGTGTTTCTTTTTCATGTTCAAGAAGGCTTCTCATGAGCTAGGCAGCATCCAGATGACACCCTGACTCCATACATGAATGCAGTTTTATGATGAGTTTCTGTGTTTTGTCACTATCTTAAAATAGGAATGATACCCAAATCTCTTTCCCCTTGTTATTCTCTCCTACTGGGGGAGGGGGGGAGGGGGAGGGAAGAAGAGGAGTAAGAGAGTCTTCCACCTATCATAGAATGATTTGGGTTCAAAGTGACCTTAGAGGTCACCTAGATTCTACCCCCCTGCCAAGGGCAGGGACACTTTTCACTAGACCAGGTTGTTCAAAGCCCTGTCCAGCCTGGCCTTGAACACTTACCTGGCCTTGAACACCTAACTGAAGTTCCTTCCGTGAGAGCCATGAAAGTTTCCTCCTCACTCCCATGTCCTTCTTGAATGAGTTAGAAATCTTTGTAAGCTGGCATCTTGCTAAAAATATTCCCACTGCCGTATTTCCCCATGGAAGTGCTGTAGTGTAAACCATTACCCCAAAACGGGCACCAAACCAACACCCATTTACATGCCTGGGAAAAATCAATGTTAAAGGGGCTTCGTCCTTAGTACAGATTTCACCTTACTAACATTAATCTACCTATGACCAAATAAGATGTGGGATAAACATGCAGCATTTAAGCTTGCTGTCTCTTCTCCTAGAGGATTATGATTCAGCTCATTTTCTGAGAAACCCAAGCAGGCTTTCTGCTCAACAGTCAGGAATGCCTATCTGAGTGGTTACATCCTTCCTTTCTTCTTCTTTTGCTTCCCACAAGCATGATTAGGTTTTCTCTGCTGGTTTAGCTCCCAGAACTGGTTTGTTGCAGGATGAGTTGAGTGCCATTGTTATTGTTAGGGAGGGGATGGGAGGAAAGCCCAGAGGGACAGTCCCACTCCTGGTCAGTAGCTAGCGATTATAACTACAGTGATACATCAAAACCACATCAAAAGGCAGCCAGGGAAGATGGCTCCACAAGTGCTTCTCTCCGTTGCCTGCCAAGTGTCCTTGGGATTATGGACACACAGGTATGAACCAAGGAGAAAGATTAGGCAACAAGTGCTATATCATTAAAAACCACAAGCCTAGTAAAGTCACAGTCCAAAGAGTCCAATTCCTCCTCCAAGTATTTCCTTCACCACAGAGCTAGACGCTTAGGATCAAATGGTTAGAGATACAATAGTTGCTCTTTTCCTTCTTTACATCTCCACTGCATTTAAACTTCAGGTGGGCCAGGCAGGGTCTGTTCAAGATGCAAGTTATGCCCGGTCTTCAGTAGGATAACAGCAAAGATCTGAGTTAAATATTCAAATAGAAATCCAGTTAATTACATTTCTTGGCAGTCATTACCCTTTTCACACCAACTGTCAAGATACTTAATTGTAACTACAACAGGGAAAATCAGTTTAAGTCCCCTAAATAGCAAGCTTCACTTCATCACCAACGTGACATTGCTATAGACAAGTCTGGAGCCTCTAATACACATGTATTTTCTTAACTGTAGTCACAGAAATGTTTGCAGAGTAAAAGCTTTTAGATTATTTATAGTAATGAAAAACCATATGTATTAAGCACAGTACAAATGAAGATTGCTTTAAGAACACTCAAACAGTACCCTTGACACAAGTGACCTTTGTACAAGTATCCATTTATCCTTAAGTCCTTATGGTACCGTCAGCTGCTGAAACAGCAACCGCTTGACAATACCTGACACCAGGTTCTCAGCTGGAAGCCTCCAAGCTTTAAGCTACACCCACCTGGGCTTGCCAGCATGTCCCAGCTTTTCTTACCAGCTTGCTCAGGAGGATGGATCCCTTTGGATGTGACCCTTGAATTAATAATGCCTAGCTTTGAAAGAGTACCAGAGTTTAATGGAAGTGAGCAAATGCTAATGCAGTCTGTGGCCATAAAAAACACATGCTTCCTGAATAAACAACCTCCATCCCCATTTTTAAAAATGTATTTACATCCAGCCACTACGAAGTGAAGCATTTCACCACTGCTATGAGATCCAACATCAGAGGTTGAGGAAATCTGCTCAGGGGTCAGGCCACTTTCACAAAGGTACTTCAAGATTAATTTCTGCAATTCTGCAGTTTTAATGGAAAAAGTTCATTCATTTTCAGGAAGAGGCAGCAGAAAAGCATCCAACCTTTCCACTACATAATGCTTCGGTACGTTTTAAACAGGTTTTGGAAACAAATATTTGAGATAACAATGTGAACTCAAGGCAAAACCCTAAATTTCAACAGATCAGGTTTTGTTAAGTAAAACCTGTTAATATCAAAGCTGCTTGGTATGACTTCAGATATGTTTGACAGGTGATTTGTCAAGACACGGTATTTTTATGGGTCTGAGAAATGGCAATTGTCACATACAGAGTCTATAAAAAGTCCTGAGAATGTTCATGTATGTTTGTGTTAGTTTAAGTTTTCAACAATTCAGTACTTGCGTATTTTCCTGACTTGCTATCTTGCCCACAACAATTACTGCTGAGACAAGATTAACTCTCAGACAATTAGTAAGCAGAGGAAAGACGAGAATAAATGTTTCACAACAGCCATGTACACATGACTCTCCAGCTTGATGTAATCTTCGGATTTCTATGTTACATGCACACCCCTCCCCTCCTCAGTCATCATCTACTTTCTCTTCAGTGGTACTCGTTCATAATTCTCTTTCTCTGAGAAGCAGAAGTGATGAGCCAACGATAATTCAGTGACAATTATATTGTTTTGTAAATGCAATCGACTGACAGCTGGCCTGGACTTTATTTACACATGATATACTCTGAACCTTGTATCGGCCAAGTTTTAAAGCAAGAAACACTTTTGCCAACAAAAAAACAGGGTTGGGATTTGGGCAAGAATCACTTTTTAGGTTTGGATGATTACCTTTCATCAACAGATATCCCACACACACTTCTAGACTGGTGTAAGTTCCATTCACAGAAGGAGGACCGGAACAGATTACTAATGGGCTTACTAAAGAGAAAAAAGATAAAAGGTTTAAAAAGACAACCTAGTTAAATTAGCTACAGTTTCATTAAGGTTTCAGTTACAGAATGGAGAATCCTGACCTTTTTGAGCACTGCCACTGCTTTCTCATCCAACTTGGTGCCATTATGCAGTTGGATTAGAAAGTCCTTCCTCAATCAATTCTTGGTGTGTTGATCATACAGTATCTAAAATGTGGCAGGACTTACTTAAGATGCAAAGGTCCAGAGAGATGCCTGCTCAGCATGAGTAAAACCAGCTCTTGCAGCATTTTATGTAGCTAGTTTGCACCACATTACACTATAGAAAATAAGCAATGCCCATATCAACCCAGACTGGCTCTGTGTCAGGACATAGAGCCTTAAGTGTTTCTCAGCTTCCTCTTGTAAACAAGATTAAGGCTGAATTTACTTCTTCACTACCCACCATACCAGGAATACCACTCTTGGAGAAATCTGCATAGCCAAAACCAGCTAGTGCAGGGTCAGAAGCATGCACTTGGCATAGCCTAAAGTACCCAAGGAGATGATGATTTATTAAAATCGCAGCTAGATCAACTCCTGTTTGATACCATTAGACTATGCCACCATAAAATGATTGATTCTTCAAGACATAAATGATCAAGTGGCATCAGCTGTGCCACTGGGATGACGCACCTGTGAGAGGAATAGATGAATGAGGAAGAATGCTGGGTAACATGGAAGAGTCCCCCAGCTTAGATGCAAAAGTAAGACCTTCATATCTAATTATGATCTTATTACTCAGCTGCCACAACTGCAATGGACAGGTTGCCTCCTCTTGATTTCTCTAGTCTACAGTGGAGCGAATGTAAAAAGGTCAAACTGAATCAATATGCTGATCATCCCAGCAGTGGATTTTCAATACAGCCCCGTTACCACACAGTAGAAATAACTGAGGTAAGTTTAGGAGATGTAATTATCTGTAACTTTTCCCCATTAACCCTGTAACTCTCTCAATGAGGATTTAAGATCATACATACTTCAACTTCTGTGTGAAGTTAATAACTTCACAAGAGACAAATAGCAGAACAAGCCATTCACATTTTGTACTATCAACAAATAAATGCTGGAGAGCAAGTTTTTGGATCCAGCTATTACCCCTAATTACACCTACCTCTATGAATAAATGAAAACTAGTTTGCATTTTTTTACCTGATCATTAGCCTCATTTACAGAAGTGTTATGAGGCCACTTCTTTATCCATTAGCGTGAATTAAGAGATATCCTGCTGGGCACAGCACTGTTCAGACATGCTGACTGCAGAGCAGCTGCTCTCCTCCTTTGGTATTGAATGTTGATTAGCATCATAGCACACGACACACTGCAGGGCATATTGTGTGCCACACTACGACATACAACATTTAATGAGAACCCAAAGCAAATCCCATCGTTTAGAAAGCCAATTTCTGCTCTGAACAGCAAGGCAATAATTAAGCACATGGTCTGTCTTGGGGAAAACTAAATCCCTCAGACAGGGGGCATTCGTTTTTTGGGACAACACTGACACCTGAGGCAGAGCTGTACATTTTCTTAGTTATTCTAAGCAGTGGCAAGTGTACCCATTGCCAAATAATCAAATCTAGTCGCATTTTTTCAAGACACTTGTACTTTACCCTTGCAATTCTAATCAATGAAACAGAATGAAGCTCCTGTGTCAGCAGACGTATACAGAACATTTAAGGAAATACACGGCAGCTATGAAAACAGAGTGCACAATACAAACTCGGGTCCTTGAATACGGATCAAGGTTTAGTATCCCCTTCCTGCAACTACGAACAGATCCCCAGCAGAATCTTTACATACTTTGTCAGTTCTCCTCATCTGAAAGAGTATGTAAAGATGCACCTTGCCTTGCAAAGATGCGTTACTTATTTGAACTCTACTTTGACAATACTGTGAAATAGTGCAACGTTGTATTATAACCATTTCATTACTTTGTCATTATTCAGTGGAGGCAAAGCTTTTCACAACAGTGGAGAAATTAATGTCACATCATTCAAATTTATGGAGAAATTCTAGTTATTTTACAAGAAAACATGTTTCATGATAACAGGTAATGACACAAGAATGCTGAAAACACTGCTGCCTCAAGTTATCTGAAAAGCAGCATCACAAAATACTGACAACGATCAGCTTAGTTTGTTCTGAATGACTAGAACTTGATTAGTAAAGGTTTTGGTTTCTCCAGAAGAGCAATGCAGCAACAGTATCCACTTTTCAAGCCAAATAACATGTTTTGCCCTGCACTGTGCTCTCTTGCTCCTGGGCACCAATGTAAGCAAAACAGGAGAATGCCTCTGGGGAGAGCGGCCGAAGTTCAGTCACTGAAGTTGATCTAATTACTGTCATACATCTGTTTCAGAGAGCAGAGCTAGAACCCTCATAGGAGAGGAGTTAGAAGAAATTAGACTTCATTAATCAGAAGAATGATGAAGAAGCATAACACAACCCACTCCTTTTTCTCTACTGGTCACAACAGAGTCATGTTGCAGGAGAACACCATATCATTAATAACAAGGGGTCAAAAAGTTTTACATCTACAACTCTGTCCATGGAAACAGCTAAAAAGAGATAAGAAGATAAAGGGGAAAAAAAAAAAATAAAAAAAAATCACAGAAGGTCTCCAAATTGCATGCTCTCTTTTTTGTCCTCCTACAACTCCAGGGCACAAAGACAGATTTGGTGGACAGAAATCACTTCAGAGGGTAGGCTTTACATTAAAAGGGGTCTTTTAAACTGAGAACAGACCTAAACCTGAGAAACAGACTGAGGTTATAGCAGAGATCTTTATGAATTAGGTTGCTGGTTTTGACGGCTTCAGCCTTCCTCCCATGACCTCAGTGAGACTGCTTCAGTGAAGAGTTAGAGATGATGCTACCTTTCAACACGATTGTAAGGCAGCAGTGCCCAACTTCATTTCTGGGTAGACCACTGGTCACAGCTGAGTCTCAGAAAGGGTTACCCACTATAGCACTGCCTCATCCCAGCTCTTGGTTTTAAATCCTAGATTAACTTCTCATGTCCTATGTACGCATAATAACCTGTGTATTTATCTTGTAGGTGTGGAATGGTGTTCTGGGGACTCCTGGCCCACTGTTCCCTTTGGAGACACCAGGAAGGAAGCTCCCCGGAGCAGACTGGGCGGACAGCTGTACTGTGCAGGTCACACTGAGCACTTTTACCAGAGGACAGTGCTAAGAGCCTTCAGCCCTACCCCAGGAGAGTACTCACGCTGGAGCACACACTGGGAGGACCAGCGAGACACGAGCCATGAGCTTTAGGTGCAGTTGCAGCTTGCGCAGTGCCAAATACAGCCAGCCAAGAGGCACTTCAAGTACCTCGACCCTCCTTGAGTGGGAAGGACACTCCAGCAATGTCTGCACTAGTAAATTAAACTGGGTCAGGGCACAAGCTCAAGACACCATTTCACTAGTGGTATGCTCTATGGTGTGATTTTGAGTAACTAGCACTACTGGACAGTGTGTGAGATATTGGAAAGGCCATGGACAGTGTGTGAGATATTGGAAAGGCCATGGACCATTCCTACCAGGTGGGCCAGAAAAGAATTGGGTTTGGATTTCATCACAGCGCTCCAGTGCTAGCTCAAAGAGGCTTTGAACTACTCTGCCCATGCTTTCATGTAGTACCTCAACACACACAACACGCATTGTCAGCTCCCTGATGAGTATTTCAGACACATTGAACGAGGAAAAAAAGGCAATCCACCAAACAGCAATGTCTCTGCAAAGGGCATGTGTGTGGTGGGGCACACAGCGCAGTGCAACTACAGGAAAGTGCAATGCAGCATGGATTCGGGCAGTCTGGCACCTGGGTCTGAGGGGCAGGGGACCAGTTACTGCTAAACGAAACACTGCCCAGGCAGATGCAGTCTTGGGCTTCTGAGGAGTCTTCCACTGACCTTAATAAACATGTTGAAAATGTGGGATGGCAGAGTAACTGCTGCCTTTCCCAAATTTTTAGGCTTACATAAGTTTCCTTATAAAACAGAATTCTGGAACCATGATTTACTTCAACCCAAGTGCTGGGAGTAGTTGCAAACTTCAATGCAAAACATTTATGTTTTAAAATACTTTCAGAAATTCATCCATCATTTGGAAACTTTTTGATAGAATCCAATTTTTAATAAAAAAAGCTTTTAACTATACACATTTGAGAAGCAAATGCAGAAAGACCATTGTTACAAGACTGAAAAGGAAACAAAATTAGATTTGAAAATACTTTTTGGAGTTACAATGCATTTTTTTTTTAACGCATTTTAGACTTACTCTAGTTTACAGTAAATGCAAAGAAGCAAAAAGACTTTCAATATCATTCACACAGATACTAATTTCAGAGGATACTGCTGTTTTCAATCATGTTTAACAGTGTTAATTTTTCCTCATTATCAGCAAAACAAAGTAAGTACATGCTGAGGATAAGGAAACAACTTTGTTTATCTTCAAAATCCTGCTTACCAGAACTAAAGCATATATTTGCCATATGTCAGCCCCTGCCCTCCTCCTTTAAATTACAAATTCATTAATATAACACAGCGGTGCTATATTGTTAGCAAGAATAAAGCACATTTTAAAGAGCAATTAAGTGGGATAAAACTACTTGGAGGGAAAGGTTTTCCACTGCAGCAGTGTCTCAAGGAGACCAAAGGGGAAACCTGACACGAAAGAATGTCAGCCTGAACTTGATTAATTTGTACCCAGAGCAATGTGTCCCGTCCCCCACTGCAACGGCAGCAGCTTCCCACATCACTTCGCAATACCCTTCCTTACAGTTTCCTTTTGTTTCACAGGTTGTCCATGAGATGGATCTGTTCAGATTGATGTATTTAATAGAGACATGTTTTCCCTGTTATTGTCCCAAACTTTCCAACTCAAACCATCTGCACTTACATGTAGCTTGCCAGAGACGGCTTCTTTGCCAAACAGATTGTGCAGGATGAATATGCAATGTCACAGTCCAGAACACGCGAAGCCAACTCGGCTCCCACAGGCAACAGCAGCTTTGCCACAAGACCCATGCTGTGGTTTCCTGGGATGGTTACACTGGCAATATCAATAGTCCAGGACAGGGACATAGCAAGGCTCAAAACCAGGTCAAATCTGAATTTTAGTTTCCTTCTCTTTGCTTTTTTTGGCACTGATATTTGAGACAAAAAATCTAATGGGTCAGTTTTATGGCTTAGAAAGAAAAGCCTTGAAAAGCTTGATCTCTGCTTTAAATGAAAGCAGATTCTCACACAGAAGAAGCCTAGTGCTTAACAGTGCTTTGCTGGCAAACATTGTTATGCTGTTGAGACAAATGTTACATTTTTAGAGACAAACATATCTATGAGGTTTAATGTAGAAGAGAGTATTTATTTCAATAGTGAAATGAAAACAAAGGTTTGTGAAATACTTTAAAAAAAAAAGTGAGGAAATGTAACAGTGAAAAAAAACTTTATATGTATTCTATGAAGATGATAAGTATATCCTCACAACTCCTTTCCCTTTGGAGTCAGGATGCTCAGCAAGTTCGGCTCTTAAATCAACATACATTTATTATTTAAGTTATATTGTCACTGCTTCCTTTCTGTTCTGTGAGAGCACAGCACAGCTATTCCAGGCTTCCAAGCTTGGAAGCAGCATCTTTAAAGCGTGAATATTACATTACCCACACGCCTACCAGACTAGAGAGAAAACACTTCTGCTGCATAGGAAGACTGACAACTCTAAACATGCTACAATAAAAAGCAAGACCTGATAAAAATTCCATTACTTGCTTATCTGGAGGGATTCTTCCCAGTTCAAAGGGTCAATTTCCCAGCAGGGCACCAGTGCTTATCAGCTAGCTCTGCTGAGCCTTTCAATTGCAAAGAGAAGTGTTGCTTCCAGCTGGCATGACAATGGCACTATTAAACAGGCACTTCAAAGATATAGATGCTGTAAATGCTTTGATTTTGCCAAGTTCTCTATGCCATCAGTATCCAACAGACTTTTTCATACAGAGGTCAGTCTTCACTAGGCAAATGAAAAGCAGGTAATAAAATAAGTCCTGTGAAATGCAGCAAATCTATCACGTGCCTCTATTTCTAAAACAGGTCCTCATGTTTTTCTAGGTACACAAAAGGCCATACCTAATCAAGAGAGAAATGGGACTACTACAGCATGAACTTCAACTAACTTGCTGTAGCAGGGAGCCAAGGCCTGTAACTTGCTTATATCCCACAGTCCTGCAACCCTCCTTCCCGTGGAAGAAAACACACTGACAGCAGTACAGCTGAGGAGAAGCTGCAGGAATGGACATTCAGAAGTGAAGATTTATTGATTAGCTGCTTGGATGACACCAGCCTGGATTCATTTTAAGCTGGCTGCATAGACTGGAGAGCCAGTACTGCTGCAGATGATTAAAGTGACACAGGGCTTGTTTGTTATCTTGCTAAGTGGAATGAAGATGAGGAAACTGGGCGCAGTCAGTGTGGACAAAATGGTCATTCTCCAGTTATCACAGGATCATGTGGTATCGATCACACATGTTAAGGTGCATATGCGACCATCCAACATCTGCCAGTTTGCATCAGCGCTGGATGCATGTACCTTTATCTACATCTTAGATGACTAGCCTCAGACCTCTCCCAGCATTTGATCTGTGACCCTTCCTTGCACATAAACCACATGTTTTAAGTAAAACTCCCCTGCCCTGAGAGCAAAAAATTTGCACATCATTAAACTTTTAAAATTCTTTTTCACTTAGCTCTCTTCCCACTTTCTCTGGAGCAACATCCTAGAGTCCCAGCCCTGTTTTTTCAGGCCAACCATCTGCTTGGATGGAGCAGCATCCTTTGGAAAGAGCTCTGCAATCTTTTTCGAACTTCTGCAGTGCAGTTCCTTCGACCTGTTAGCTTGTAACCTCTGGGACACCAGTAATAAGATGTGCCAGAAAAGACTACAACAGTAAGAAGCTTCATTTTCACATGAATGAGGACGTGACAGGAAGCTTTTCAATCCCAAACATTTCCTGTCTGATCAACAGGCCACAGTTTACACATAGGAACAAACATGTGATCCACAGCAAACGAAGACCATCTACTCTAAAGCATGTCTGCTGAGAGCACAGACACACTGATTAAATTAAGCTTTAATTCTAGAAAGTCTAGAAACTCATCTAAGGGCTAGATTCAATCTTCACTGAAGGAATTATCCTTTTTCTAGTTATTCTAGTTCCCTTCAGATGGGAAAAGGAAACTTTCACTCAGACCTCCCATGCCTGGTTTTTAACGGCATGGGATAAAAATGAAAGCTATTGTGTTATCGCATCCCAGTAAGTTACACCATACCAGCAGAGCCCCACATACTTTGGACCTATCCCAGCAGCAAAGCTGTCAGAGCACTTTTTGCCAACACATGACACCTTGCAAAGACTGCAGCTCCCTCACCTTAGCCAGCAGGGAACACAAGTACTGCTCAGTGCGTGCCAGTAACACAAGGCAACGCTGTAGTTTTAATAAAATTGACCAGGGCAAAATAAACCCCAAATCTACACTGTTGACAGGCTGATGTGGACATAGCATGCAAGTTAGAAACAGTTTTGTCTTAGGGCTTTATTCCATCTCAGCTAACATTTGTATATCCTCTCCTTCCATGCCCCAGGCAGCAAAGAACTATATCTTGTGGTTGTGAGTTGCACACAGGTAGTCTCTCTTCCTCTCTTTTGTCTTCTTCCTCCCACCTCCCTTCTTTTCTATTATCTTTCAATTAGTCACAAGAGTACAGCAAAACACACAGTTCTCTGATCCCTTAGATGAACTTTTATCTATAAACATCAGTACCTGCCTTTTCTCAAGGAGAAGCAACCTTTTCAGAAAGAACCTGCTTTTCAAAGAAGAATGAAGGCAACAAAATTGGAGGGGTAGGCAACAAAATTAGGTAGGAGTTGTTACAAATATTCATGCTAACAAACCCTAATAAAAACACCAGTCTTGTTTCCATCAACAATATGCAGAAAGGACTTTCTCAAAGCTTAAAGGCAAGAAATTGTGTGTCAGCCTACCGAGTATGCTATGCTTTAACACAACCAATGTGTACACCAGCAGTCCCTCCTCTACAGATGTCCAGTTTCTTTAGCTCTCAACACTTGAGTGTCAGAGGTACCCTGTACAGAGAAGTTTTTGTGCCTCTGTAAATATGTTGTTTACACTTTGAAACACAAAGCATTTCAATACAAAACCATGTACTTTGGCCCCATCAGCTGTACCTCCTCAGCCACCCACTACCATGCTTTGCTAGAGGATTCTTTAGGCCTGTGACAAAGGAAGGGCTTTTTACTCCAGTAGTTGCCAGGGATCATGCAGCCATTTCCCTCCATTAGCAGTTAGATGAAACATATTAATTTCTTCCTTTAGAAGAAAGTCTAAGCTAGTATTACTTAAAAGTAATCCATAATCCCCAGGGATCTAACAATGTTTAGCAGGCTTTACAGGAAGAAAAAAGCTAGTGTTAAGACTCCAAGTTTAGGAAGTACTACATGCTCTCCAGAGCCATGAGTTTTCCACCTATATTGCACACATCTGTTTAAAACAAGTCATTTTCAGGGCATTTAATCAACTTGCCATTGTGCACTAGTTTTGGCAAGTTTTATAGTAGAAAGCTATGGGCCAGCAGGCTAAGATGCAGTGATTTCTAGCTTAGGGAGAACAGTTAATTTATGCCACTCTTCCAATGCATGCATAAGTGGGGACCTGACTGACAAAACAGCTCTATCACGAAAGCTTACTTAAGATTTCATCAACTAATATCTAGATGACAACATTGCTTTATCTTCAGTACAATCTGTCACTTGTAACTTTACTTGAGGAAAAAGAAACAAAACATAGAAATTAGATCTTGCAATGTTCAACTTATCTTGAAACATCTCTTCACTGGACCAACATACAGCCGTTAAGTGTTTATTAAAAATACCACATGCCTAACTTTATAGTATAACATATAAGCAAGCCAGGATAACGCTGGGAACAGAACAAAGCAAGATTCAGTATGTAAAGTTTTATCAGAAACTGAGGGATTAGGTTTTCTAAAATAGTTTCTACTGATCTAGAAGAGCTGATCTCATTAATGTCATTATCTTAAGTTACTCAATCATCACCCATTTGGGTTTTGTCACATTGCTCGTCACCTCCTAAGCATGTCTCCCTAAGAAAAGTCTTGCTGGAGAGTTCATTCCATGGTGTTAGTAAGAAGAAAGTTTTATGTCCTCTTCTGCAGTTTAAGGTTCACAGCTGCCCACTTGTTTCCTGGGAGAGTGCTTCAAAGTGGAAGACCAGGCCAGTCCATCCAAAAGTTTGGATGGTTCACAACTTACATGTGACTCTAAACGGAGCCAGATGAAGGGAATAAGGTGTCAGGCAACATGCCTTTTGCCATATGGTGGCTAGGCTCCTCACCCAGCTCAAGAACCAGTACCTGAAATGGTAAGGTACGAAGAGTTACAACCGTCTCAGATTGGACCCCTGAGCACATGCATCTGCAAAAGACATGCGTGCCTACCCTAAGCAACATATCAGAAAGAGAGATTCATAAGCTAGTGGAGACTCAAGTTCATAAAACCACATGAAGCAGTGCAGCTGGATGTTCAGTCTGGGCCAGCAATGATATTGCTGCATTTATATAGCTCTTGTGCCGCTAAACTTGGATGTCTCTACTTCATTCCCCAACAGCTTCTGCTTCCAAGTGCAGCCAATCTGGGAACACACATCTGGGGTCTAGAAATGCTCAGTCAAAAAGTTGACAGGATGAATCACCATCTTCCTGCCAGCTAAAAGATGGAAGAGATTTAACCAACCTGTTTCTCCATTCCCCATCCTAACAAGCAGCTGCAATACCCAGGAGCAGAAGGGAAGATTCAGGTGAACAGAAGACCCAATGCAGACAGTGTGGATCTGGAAACAGATGCTCACCAAAGAAAAAAGATACCAAATTAAAAATAAAATGTTGGAAGTGCAAAGCTGGCCAAAGGTCAATTTAAATAGGACTTCAGTTCTTGACAAAATGCAGAAAGAATTGTTGCTTCCAATTAAACCTTTGAATACGGGTGAGGCTATGGCAACTTTAGATGCAAACAGCACTGATCTAACGTAAAACTTATACTGAAGCTATATTTTAATTATTTCCAGTGGGATAAATAATCAGCACAGTCAGCACTGGCAGTGTTGGGGAAAAGCCAACACTAATGCAGCAGATTGAGCCAGGACTTCAGAAATTGGGAGTAAAGCTTCTTAGGGAGGCCTGTAGCCCTAGGCCAAAACACAAGGCACTGCTGCACAGAGCAGGGAAGGGAAGGGCAACAGAAGACAACTTCCATTAAGTCACGTAAGTTACTGGAACTATGTACAGGGAGTGAAAAGTACTGGGAAGAGAGGTCTGGCCACACACTGGAGGCTGTTTGAGACTGCTTTCCATTTCCTTCCTCTTTCTTTCATATTAAAAAGTTAATATTGAAGCAATTCAACCACATTTTCTTTGTTTTGCCCACCTGAAGTGCTTTCTTTTTGAGCACAGAAGGCAGGAGACAGGAAAACACCAAGTGTCCTCTCACTTCTGCTCCCTGCACTTTGCTGTGCTGTTCTGGAAGACCCTGGTCCCCAGGCTGCAGCAGTACTGGGAGATTCCAGGGCCTGGGACAGCAGGAGCGGGCTTTGTAACAGCATCTGCACTTCCAGAGGCTGCCCTTGCAGTGGACACAATCCTCGGCAGAGTCACCTTCCCTCAAAAAGCAGAGCTTTCAGAACAGCAAGCCAGAAAGCTGCGATACACCGTGGTTAAGAGAGGACGGGCTGCTCAGTGGAGAACATACTCTGCTTTACACACAGCCAGCACCTTCTGCTCGCTCCTCTGCCCAAGAATTAGGGGTGCACAGCACCACCACCAGGTTTCACATCAAATTTCTTTCTGCTTAAGATCTAATGGGGAGTCAGCTCTTGACTATTCTGTGACAGCAACAATATCCCTGGCAGCCTGCATGGCAAAAGGAGGACCTCTCCCATCATCAGTTGTACTATTCAAAGTGACACTACAGGTCTTATGATTTCACTCTCCAAGGCCATCTCAGTTTTTACAACTTCACTGCAATACTGATCCAGACATATCCCCTCTCCTTCACTTGAAAAGATGTAAAATGAAGTAATCTCCACAGTTTGGTTACTATTCTCAGGACAGGACTCAGAAGCACAGGGAAAGATCTTGCGCTAGGACAATAGGGAAGCAGAGCACACAGACTGAGATTTACAAAGACATGCTCAGCTTCATGCTCTTGCTATGTCATACAAGATATACACTAGATGCATGTATATGTAGTTATACACTTACAGAAGCAAGACTATACACTGGCAAGATGATTCCAGAGCACTTAAGGACACCACAATAGACAGGCTGAGACAAGTTAAGTAATAACACAATTTAAAAGAGCACGCTGACAGCTTAAAGATGCAAAGTAGTTCATTCTGAGAAGTACCTCCATCTATTTTATGGTGGAATAATTCATTTTGTACGCAGTAAAATTTGTTTTAGGCTTCTGATAACTTTCTTAATTATTTGTGTAGGTACAAGATGAGTTCAACCTGAACAAAGTTAACTTGAAATCCCTGTCAAGCTTAAAAAGCCTTAAATTGCTGGGGTTTTTTTTCTTTATTTTATGGCTAGAACAAGCTATAGTTTGTGTAAAGCCACGGCTGCTTTTCTTAAAGCACTAACCTACTAGCCAGGTGACACAGGTCTTCCACCAGCCACCTGCTACACTGTACTCTGGACCTGTGAGCCAGATATGGACTAGTTAAGGAGAAGCAAATCCTCTTCCACTTGGACCAAAAACCATCTACAGAACTTACATTTCATAATGCTTCGTCAACAAGGAAGAAAAAGGTTAACCTCTCTCATTGCTGGCCACAAAACAGGCTTACTGTGTGAGCAGACTCACACTCATTCTGGCGAGTGGCACAAAGATCTGTTTTGTTTCCACCGCAACTCTTCCAGTCACTGGAAAGACTGAATGCAAGCACGTATCTGTGACCACATTTTACTTCACCAGGGCAAACAAAACATGGATAACCCTCTCCCCAGCAAGAGAGAGATTTCTGGAGCTCATCTTTTGAGCCTTGTTTGCACTGCATTTCCAGCGCACAGCATTAAGCACATATGAAATAAATTGTCAAGCAAGACTACTTCCCCTACCTCTCCAAAAACCCCCTCAAGAAATCCTGCATCTCAAACCACATCCTTATTAAAAAAATTAATAAGTACATAGTCAGAAGGGTGTGTGCAAGCCACTAAACCAAAATTCCTAAACTTTAATCCTTTCCAACAATTAAACCTTTTGCTTCTGCCAAACCACTTGGTCCATCTGTTTCACTTTCTTTACTGCACAAAGAAGAACGTGGCTTCTTCCACGTCACAAAAGCAGTCTGCGGACTTGGCATTTATAGTGTCCTTTTCTGAGTAACCTTTTCTTATTTTCAAATCACTTTCATACTAAAGCTTCAGGTCTTGTCTAATAGAAAGCTCAGGTGATTGTATAAGCATTAGCTCATGTATCATTGTCATAAACAGGATTATCTGCTTTTTGTTGTTGACAAAACAGCTGGGAAAAGAAATAGGTTTTTGACTTGGATTTTCTTCAGATTTGAAGGATGGAGAAGAGAGCATCTTCCCACATAAAATGGGAAGATTCTGCTCTCTTGAAAAGTCTGAATCTGAAGAATCAGAAAAGCAATTCAGCTAAACTGCTTCCAGATTTCAGCACTTCATTTGAAAGATCAACCTCTTTTCTGAGAAGCTAGGACTTGGAGAAAGTATGTATTTACTCTAATGTCTTCTCACCATGAAGAAAACCAATGTATTAAGAGGAGAACATCATTTTAGTTAGTCAATAAAGAACTAATAACTTTTAATACTTCAGTGATGTAAGTTTCGAAGAAATTCCTTTTCTTGTCCCATACCTTGGTAAACCTTCAAACACACATGCTCTGGATAATGTGACCATCAAGATCTAGGTTTCTAACCCAACACCTTTTGTACTTAAGGCAAGAAACCATTATTTAAAAAATATATGCCACTTAAGTGCAACTGTTTTTAGGCCTCCTGCTGCGAGGTATGAAGCAAAGGTGGCCTGAGAGCAACTTCGAAAATGTCTTCTGCAGGCTCCCTTTAGAGAAATTGTTCCTGTGGGTGGATATACATAAATAAGAGTTCCTGATCCTCAGGGTTTCATATGGAAACATTTACTAAGTTACACCAGCATAAATAGCTGCAAAATCTCAGAACAAACCTTCTCCTTCAACATTAGATACTTCACCTCAGATTTTATTTGTAATTACAACGTTCCACAGGAAATAATAACCACAGCCTTAATTAGGTAATTAAACCTGTTCTTGAAGACTTATGTAATGCAAAAGAACAATCATGCAGATGGAAAAGTTTAAACCTACTAATTATATGCATGCACAAGTTACGAGGAAAGGCTTCTTTCTTAAATGCCTTATTTTAACCTTGACAAAAATCACATGTTCAACATCCAGCTGTTGTGCATCTCAACTGAAGAGCTTACTAATTCAAACCTTTTATATCACTGTGCTGCACTATAAGCCACACTTATTGATTCTCAGAGTTAGAAGACTCAGAAGAAATAAATCAAAGATTCACAAAAAACCCCCAATCTTAATTCTGCTTTCCAGACCTTCTTGTGGTTAGACGTGCCATGAGTTTATAATAACTTATCTTTATACAACTGTAGATGTTCTTTCCCCACCTGCCCATCCCACCCTTCTCTAAGATGACTGTAATAAGGATCTCAGCTGCTCATGAAGCAGCTGCTAAACCATCCTATTTCAGAGCTATAAAAAGTACAAGGATTAAAGAGGGTGGGGGGAAATCAAGTACAATTACTTTTCTTAGTGGGTAAATGTTTGTTCAGTTGTAAATCAGCTCTGAAAATTTAAGTCAAGGATTTGCCCCTTATTCAGGAATCTTTCTTACAGATATCAAAGGGATTTTAAAATGGGTACTTTTCATTTTCATTTGCAACTTGTTGCTCAAAATACGTACAGGCCAAGTTTGGATCTGCATCTCAAAATTAACTTTCCTATGATCAGCCTATGATTTCATGAACATCTGAAAAAGGATAAGTGCAGTTATACCTATTTGTATAGGAATGCACTTCTCTAAAGCATTTAGATTAGTTTACACCAGTGGTATTTTACGGCAAGTCAGCCAGTTCTTAAAAGCTTTTCAAGTAGCCTTCTCTTGCCTTACAGAACTTCGACCACCAAAGGAAGAAAACACTGGTCTTCCACACAGCTCCCTCTACTGATCAGATCTTCAAACTTTGTCACATTGCAAAACATAGAAGACTGTTCAGCCGTACAGATTTTATAGGAGGCCAGACTTGAGTGTTATTACATAAATAGTTAAAAAACAAGTCTCAGAGCAGGTAGAAAAAAAAAGGCACCCAAACAAGTCAGCCTTGTGTGCCCAAAAGCTACCCAGTTCCATGAAATGCCTGGGGAAAAAAAGCAACTAAATTTACATGTCTCCCAATAGAAAAAAAACCCCAAACCCTAACCATAATGAAACCTCATGGTGAAGTCCAGCTTTTCAGAATTGGGACAATAATAATTCCAAACTTACTCGTATTTACTAGCCAGGGTTTCCCAGAAGTGTTGAATAATTTGAGATTCTTATCTCAAGAACACATAGGCATCTGTTTCAAGAAAAATGCAAATCATCTTGTCTATAAAGGAAGCAACAAATAAAGAAAAACAGAAACCAAGCAACTTCCAGAAATCCTAAACTGAGTCCCATCCCTGGAGAACAGATGCTACCCATCACATTGCCATATTTATTGCAACTTTAAATGATTATACTTTCCTTTTCTCTTTTCAGTAGAAACTGCCTGAGTATGAATGTATAGGCTTTAATTTACAAATTGAAGGCTGATCTCTCAGCATTAAATACTGACAAAAAAAAAAAAAAAAAAAATCACCATACAGAGAACTATAGCGTCTAGAACTTAAGAATTCTGACAAAGACTTCAGTTGTAATTTCCTCCTTTTTCAGTCTCATGCAAAATCTTAGCAACATTTGTTAACAATAAAGAGTACAACTAGACAGAAATCTTCTACCAAAAGAGACCCATATTTGGCAAATACAGATCTATCAGTGCGGGTCTAAATTAAGCAAGTCATCTGCAATGCAACAGAGAAGACAACACAGAACAGTAAGAAGTTTTACACTAGCCAATTACCTGGGTTTATTTTGATTTTTGAAAAAAGTACCAGTTAATAACCTACTGCTTATCAGAAAAACACTAGCTTTCTTTGACCTAAGAAGCCACAACTGTAGAAGAGACCTTCTACCTGACCTAATCAGCAAGGAGTCACTTGCACACATTTAGATGACACAAGAGTATTAGTGGAGTAAGAACTGTGATCATCAGCATTTGTATTAATACTTCAAAATTACTAGTATTGCATGCTCAGATTGTATCTGTTCTTTCAGCTGAGTCCTTCAACTATAAAATCTATGTGCGCCTAACACTTCCTTAACATCACAGTTCACTCTGTGCAGCACGTAAGACTTAACGTATGTTCTCTTTATTTTTTGCAGCATATCAAACAAACAGTGGTCAACAACTCCTCTTTGATGATGGGTCTTCTCAAGTATTCTTCTTGCTGCTCGAATTTGGTAAATTAGTTTGTGTTTATTCCTGCCTCTTGGGTCCCCTAGTCCTGTACTGGACCAGTAAGTATCAAAGAGTGGAGCAGTAGACCTCCTTTCTCCGTGTGAGCGACATGGACTGAAGTACCAGTGGTTTAACAGCATGAGGCCACTCAGAATACACCATTTAGTATTTTATTTTACGATCAGTGGAAGTAGCCACTAGGTATAACAAGACTTGTAGAGAAATAAGAAACCGTGCTTTGCAGCTGCTTATGCTGCAGTCCAAAAGCTATGTTTCTAGCAGCAAGACTACCCTGTGAGTGCTTACCCTACTTCTGTAGCCAGGTTCTGGTTACTGTAAGGCCTTTACCTCGGCCTTCTACAAACAGATCTTCAATTACAGCAAGCATGTCCATATACATCCATTTTTCTTACTGTAATTCTGTTCAGAATTCCTTCCTGTTCAAGTTTTTTCCTACAGGTAGCCTGAAACTCACAGAACACATGCATTAAAAATACCAGTTTTAAACACACTTCTCCCCAGGAATACCAATTATGTCCAGCTTCAGGTATATGATTGTCCTTTGGGAATGGCTAGACAGAGCCATCTCCTGGCTAGACAGTAAACAGAACTTCTGTAAATATTCACCTGAATATCTGAACAAGCAATCCACCAACTGCAAGAGAAATCCTTTGTGCACATGGACAGGCCAGTTTCAAAGGATAGTCTTAATACCTGGACACTATAGCTCCTCAAATCAACTAGTTAGTAACTACATGGATGATGGAGAACAACCGATCCTGCTTGCTACTAGGTTTTTGGGAGGTATTGACATGATGATAGCAGCAACTCTGGAGTAAAAACCCCAAGCTATAAACCTACCCTGCTCGCTTGAGAAACACTGACACAGCAGTAAAACTTTATCAATTTGTCCTTAGCAGAAGTCCCAGAAGAACATCCATAGTCCAGGAAACAAATCACATGCAAACCTAGTCAGTACTATGAGTCATCCCACCCCACAACCTGCTTGATTTCCTTAGGCATAACACAGGGACAATTAAACTCAGTTACCTTGACTTTCCATCAACAATTGGTAAAAACAAGTAATAGCTCTGTTTCAGGGATCTTGTTCAGACTATATGATTAAGTTAACACTATGAGTTTAACCCTATTTAGGTTTCTGAATATCTCATGCTGTGGATTTGCTTTTTAAAAAAAAACTCAGAAATAAAATCCTTAGGCAGTATTCAGCCTTTTATTCCAGTGGGTTTTCAGAGCTCTAATTATTGCTTCTTAGACAGAAGTCACTATTAGAACACTTTCTAAAACTACTTCTCTACATAACCCATACGCAAAAGTCATTTTCGTATTTCTACCAACCTGGAAGGAAGATGGGAGCATGGCCAACAAGCTGCCTTCTGTACTTGACCGTATCTCTAGATTCCTTGTTAAGCCAACACTCAGGACAGCTAACAGAAGGGAGAGGTTACAGATAAACGGATTTTATTCATTTAACAGTCTTTGTTAGTTTTTCTCCCTC
>JANHGB010030812.1:0-17497 GCA_026283785.1 Coracopsis vasa
GAGCGGACCCGGGAGAAGTTGCATTCCAACGGCCTTTTAGTGGGGAAACAAAGGAGCCACAGTAATGGTGTTTGTCTTTGTGGTGCAATAGGAAGCTTAGAAGTCGTAGGAATGCATAAGGCCAGGCCTTGATTCATCCTGTAACCTAAAAATACAAACTGATTCCTGCAGTGGTTATTTTAGTACCAGACAGCAAACTGCTTCCTTGAGATGAAAAGGCTCCAATACCGGTACCCTCCTTATAAACAGGATCTTGATATATATGGAGAAGAGTCAGACAATTTAGGCAGCACAAGGCTCACACAAATGCAGACACAAACATACACAAACATGCCAGCAAGGTAAGATAATCAACACAGCTCTTCACAGATATTCCTGCCCATCATTCCTTTTGAGGTAAAATAAGTAAATAATAAGAGTTTAAAAAACAAGAAAGAAAGCATTGAGCCTCACCCTGATGTTTCTGCTAGGCTCTTCCTGCACTTGAGAGCTACCAGTCTAAACATGCTCTTCCAGCCTTCCTACACCTAAAGGAATATGAGTTCATAAATAGACTGCCAAGACTGTATGGCACCTTAATACAGCACCCAATGTTTTCCTTGCTTCTTACCCTGGAGGTTGGCCCCAGCTTATATAAGAAAGGAAGGGGGGGTGGGTGCGGGAATGGAGGGAAGGTGTGTTATTCACAACACACACTGTCTATTTTCTGTTAGACTGGAGAAACTCTTCTTGTGTTTAAATTGCTTTGCAGCCAACCCTGTCAGTGGAGCTTCAGCAAGGCTGGGACACATCTTCGGGAAGTCCTAAAGTCATTTTAGGTACAACCCTTTGCCATCGCCCTTGCTGCTGTCTTGAATCAATCAGTGCTACACTCTTTCACTTAAATGCAGTAGTCTCCACAAATATTTGGTAGTACTCCATGCCAGGAAACTAACTGTCCCGAGCAAGCAAGCAGCCACTGATTCCAAAGGACTCTTCTGAAGTAAACTACTCTCAAAGGTTTGACTCCCTACTTACTCCACCCGTGGGATTTTAAGGGCAGCTTTTGTGGGTAGGAAAGAACCATGCATGTCTGAAACTTGGTGAATCACCATTCAAGAGACGCTTTCAAGGGTCCAGCTACTATTTTGAGGTCTGACAGCAAGATAGCTGTCATGTAGGTTTCCTAGATGTAGAAGAGGGTTGTGAGAGTTTCCAGCTAAAGAAGTCCCTTGTCACCACTTGCACTATCCTTTTGTTTGTGCTCCACTGAAAATGAAGTGCAAATGAATACACAAAATCAGGAGCGTTGAGCCTGAAACAGTCTTTGTGGAGGATAAAGAGGAGCAGGTAAAGTGAACAGCCAGCCATTATTATGGGAAGAACAGGGCAATGATCTCCACTGTAACACCATTGAGTAACCAGAGGTGCTCCAAAGAGGAACCGAAGCTGAAATCTCCATTGAAAAAGGATGCTGTTTCAGGTGGGGATAGCTACCACTGTGGTGGTGGTGGGGAATAACACTCTTCATTAAGCAAAAACTTAGGCACATGTACCGCTGGAGCCAAGGAAGATCAGTATGCTTTGGACATGCACACACAGCTCAGGGACTTTCACACCCCCTTAGTCTCCAGTGTTGGGTCAGAAAGCTCACAGACCAATTTTCATCTGTTTACTCAGCTACATTATTAGCCTTTCCTTCCAAGAAACACAATAATGACAGCAACAAAAATTACCTCCTTTCACGCCTCAGAAAGGGTTCAGTGCAAGGTTGTTTTGCTTTCAGGTGAGGGTTGGGCAGATGCAAGGGTGTTATTTCTGATTTTATCCAAGCTGGTTGATTTCTGCTTTGCTTTTGCGTGCCTATTGTCTCTGGGAGAGCATTCGCTGCAGTAATAGGGTGGCATCTTCCCAGACTGCCTCCAAGCTACTGCTGACATTCATGCTGCAACCCATCCTCCATCAGAACATGAGCAATCAATTACAGATAGCCAACAGCTCCTCAGAGCAGTTTTTCCAAGAGCAAGTGAAGAATAAGAAACACTGATAATAATGTCAGGCTATCGCTGTCTTATTAGAAGAAAGAAAGCAGGCAGAGAGTCACTCGGAGCACTCAGAGAGTCAATCAGCAGTCAGCTGATTGCTTTGGGTCCAGTTAGAGGACAGGAGAGCAAGGGACAGTGTTCTGGCTGGTTTCAAGAACGGATGGCAAAAAAGTAGCTTTTCCAGTTAAATCCTTCACTTACGTCAGGAACAGGCACAAACACCTCCATGCTGACATCCCACCAAAAGCAGCAGCTGCTTCTTACTACTCTTCTGCTTCCCACTCTACATGCCTCTGGAAAGGAGACCAGTGTCCCTCTTCCTAAGACTGAGGGAGAGGACAAGGAGGACAGCTAGCCCTGTCAGCAATACCAGAGCAGTGAGCAAGCCCACATATGAGCACATCATTCACACATGTTATTCAGGATACACAAGCAACAGGAGCTGAATTTTGTGGGTACAAGGCCCCCTCTGCTCTGGCTCTTCTTAACTTGTGGGTACTTTTCCTTTACAACCTGCACAGTGCTCATCCCGTGTATTTTCCAGCACACACATGCAGCATTTTCTGTGCCTGCTGCTTCACAGAACACTTTGAACAGGCTCAATAAAAACACATTTATGCCGATGCTGGCTTCTTTTGTCAGAACAGAAACAGTGCAGCTCCATCTCACAGACCTCCTGCTGTTCTGCGTGTGCTAGAGCCAGTTCAAGTGCCTTTGCTGTGCCCTGCCAGCAAGCACACTCTGCTGCTGCCCTTGCACTCTTTTGCTTTCCTTACCACCCCCCCTCATCTTAGGAAATAATTAGCAAAGAAGAAATAATAAAGCAATATAGAGTGCACTTCTGAGACTTCCGACAGCTGTTGGCAGCCACACTCACATACTCCTGGTGCTGCCCAGCTTCCCTAGAGAACCACGTAAGCCTTCCCTTTTCGGGTGCCCCCCTGCCTCCACGCACCTGGGCTGAGGTCAGATGAAGAGGAAGGCACCCGCGCAACACGAGCCTCTTGCAATATGTGGAAAGGGCAGGAGTGGGGAGCACAGATTTCCCTCGGGGCAGAAAAAGCAAGCATTTGCAGTGTGGCTGTGTCCCGCTGCATAATGCCCTGCCATAATGAATAGGTAGGCTGTAGGTATAGGCTATAAATAGGTCCTATAAACTGCTATTAAAGCATCACACATCTGTGGTGTTGCTTGCTTAGCCAAAAGTGTCCTGGATTACTACAGCAACAGCAGAAGAGGATACCGCAGCCTGATGAGCGCTTGTGAGTGAATTTGCACTTTGAGGGATAATAGAGCAGCAAGTCTGCAGGCTGCAGAGCTCCCTGGCACTGAGACAGGCACCAAGGGGACATCTCTCCACTTCCCACTTCACAGGAGATAATGCCAAAGAGGAAAACACAGCTCCTTTCCGATCTCCTCTCAGGCCTCTGCTGCTCTACTGGGAGCCACTACAAAGGTGTCAGTAAATAGCAGTGACAGTGATGAAATTTCCTTCATAGGTGTCCAAGTAAGTGTCAAGTACTCCACCACAAAAGTACGGCCAGAGAGCAAAGCGATACTTTATTCTTGCACAAGGCCAGACATAAACAAGCGCTCTTAATGGGGCTGGGGAAAGGGCTTTGCAGTCCATTAGCTACCTGCTGAGTATAAAAGTCTTTGGCTGCACAGATGTTCTGATAGGGCATGGTTCTTGTGTTCTGCGTCTGAATAATGAGAGCAGACAAAAATATGGACTGTAGTAAAAGCCATGAGAGGTGCCTGTAGCTGCAGCCCTGCAAGAACAGGATTTCTGGTTACAGGAAGCTTAGAAGTAGCCTCTCTGTGGGAATAGCTGTTCAGTAGCAGCATTTCTTCCCATCATCTGGTCCCACCTATGGAATTCTGCAACAAGATCAGGATTTTCTGACAACCCGGGAATCAGCTTGCCAGCTCTGCATAGTTTGGAGCTTTCCTTCTGCCTTGCGATACAGATAACAGGGCATATGTTCACCAGTTTCTTACTGATGTCATATGATTGCAATATCCTCATCCGATTAGCAAGCTCAGGCATGCTTGGCTCACATTGTATCTCAATTAATTTTACCTACAAACATTGATGAACTAAGTCCTGAAACAATGCCTACATAACTCCCTAGGGCATTGTTTTGATTCCATCCTGGAACAAGGTCACTCTCCTCTTGACTGATGGTTTTTCATTCTTTATCTTTTCCTAACAGTTGTTCCTTAAATGAGAATTTCACTGGCAATAAGCAGAATAATCTTCACAAACTGTTTGAAAATCTAATGTCTTGTGCTAGCTGTTGTTCAGAAGCTTCAAGTACATATTTTGGTTTTTTAATGCTTGTTGGATCAAATAGCCAAAACCAGATTTAATGTCTAAAGGCTTCCTCTGACAATCGGAGCACTTTGCCAGAGACACACAGCTAGCAAGCATACAGTCTCCAAAAGAAGTCTGATTGCATTTGTAGAGTGCCCAGCTTACTGACCTAAAACTTTCTGACTGCTGTCAGAACAGATGCAGACAGGCTGCGTCTCTCCAAAGCACTGTATTACTCTACGCTACATGCCCATACAGCCAGATGTCCATACCAGGTACTGACAGATTCTTCTCACCAAGGACAAGTAGAAGAACCTCTCAAGGAATGCTTGCCTAACCATTTCACCATTGCCTAACCTACTTGCCCATACCTCCCACCTATGAGGCCCGCAGGTCATTTTCATGATGCTTTTTCACTCCCTGTCTCATCAGCCCTGCTGGAAAAGAGTTCTGACTTATCCCAGGAGCCTGGTGTGCTGCCTCACTCATCCTGCCTGCTGCTCGCAGCTCCACCAGCCTACTCCATTAATATATCACCGTTCAGTGAATATTACAAGGCACTTGTCTGGAGACAGTGATTCCCCAGCCACTTACACCTTCCAAAGCTTTTCTAAGCATCCAGGGGACTGGAGAAGGCACCCCACACACAAGGTGGATGGTGGGAGACTGCGGGCAGCCACCAAGTGGTTCAGCTCCAGACTTTCTTTCCAGCAAGTGACCTGCAAGTGAAATGTGGGAAAAGTAGTATCCAGATCATCATCTGGTATAAATCAACAAAGCCCCACTAAAGACATTAAAGCTCTACTGGTTTACACCATCTGGGAATTTGGCCGCAGGGGAGGACTTCTTAATGTTCATTTTTTAGCCTTTATCACAGATATACATGAGAGGAAAGCTAGTGCCCTATCTGCTCTCAGCGAGCATTACCAACCCCTACAGAGATCAATAGGAGCTCCCTGCTCACATCAAGAGCAGAATGGTGCCCTAAAATTAGCATGTGTTTGAATCAGTGCATTGTATCTTGTTTGCAGATTAGTAGCACTGAGCAGATATTGAGGGCACAGGAAAGCTAGCCAGTTTAAACAAAGTAAGAATTGACCTAAATTTCTGCTAAGCTGAAACTGATCTTTTTGGATCGGAAAGAGAAGAAAAGGTGTCCACAAATACTCCTGTTATGGTTCATTTGATTATTTCATGTCTTCTCATGCACCTAGCTCCAGCAGACAAGAAATAGTAAATTTTCACACATTTTGTACTCAGGTTTATCCATGGGGCTTTGGGCTCCTGTCCCTGGAACGGACGGCTCCTCTTCTAATTTATAGACCAAACAGATACCAACAAATAGGCTTTGAGTGGTTTATCTAAATCCTCCAAAGCTGTGCCCATCAACTAGCTATAAGCTTGGGCAACTCCCTGGTTAGTTCAGAGTGTCTCAAAAAGACAAATCGTATTTGCTGTGTGGCTTTTCACATATTCCTGCACGCTGTCTCACAATCATATTCTAAATAGCAAAATTGAAAGAGATCTGGAGTGAAATGAAAGGAAACATGTTTATTCTTCATATTTATGATAGCAATAAATTCCCTTAAGGCACTGCCTTTTATTGTTTAATGCAGGGAGTATCAAATGTGGGCTGGGTAATGGATATTTTATGAAAGCAGCCTTGCCTTGAGCAATTGATTGCTTAATTGAAAAGATTAAAAGATTGAGGCACAAAAAAATAAGGAAGTAAAACAAAATACATTATCACGACCATGAGCAGACTATGATTATATATCAGCTTCAGCAAGGTAGCTGCTACATTACAATTATAATAGTTTATGTCTTTGATACACAGCCTCTTCCTCCAAGAGCACTTTTGTAATGTTTTATAACCTCTGTAGATTACTAAAGGAAAAGAAGGTCCCCCACTCTGCTTTGTAGTTTATCTTCCTCTAAACCAGCTGAGATTTTTTTTGTTTCTGTGGATAATATTTTTCCTGCTGGAAGAAGGTAGAGGGTGTATGCAGAGAACTGTTTCCTTTAGGTCCTAGCGCACTTCCTCCATCTCCATCTAAGCCAGGAGAGGAAAAAAAACAAGCAAGCTGACATTTCACAATGCAAAAGTATAAGCATTCTCATTTTCTTTCTGCTATTCTGTCACCTACTTGTGCCTTCTCCTGGTTCATCATGGGGATGTATCTTTTTTATAATCCAGCATAGTGAATGACTAGAGACTGAGTGAAAAGAAAAGCTAGTGAGAAGGACTGGTCACTTACTTATGTGCACTGTTTCTGCTACTGTATTTATCCATTGATTCCACTGTTATGAATAATACACATATTCATCATGCCACTGCTTCGAGGGACAATGTTCTCATCCAGATCCTCTGTGCATTTTAAGTAGCTGGGTCTTCCCCTGGGATCTGGGACTAAAGGACTAAACTTATCTTTGGTGTAAACTGTACTGAGATCAGTGAAACCACTGAGACCTGCGATGAATCTGACCCAGGGAGAGAGACTCTCAAGAGCTCAATTTAATCTCTATCACAGCGTGGTTTTCCCCAGGAATCTTCATAGCCATCCATCTCTCTAACACACATAATAAATAATTTACTCGCAGATATAAGGGAGCACTTTGCTTCAATCTGCTAATGATCTTAGCAGTGAAAGGGGCTCTTCTGTGCTTAAACCCTCTTTACATTGCCTGAGAGACTCGAAGTGCCATTACTGTAAAGTGAGATGACAAGAAATAAAGAGGAGAGGGTACAGTGAAACATTTTGGATTCTGGAAAAACAACTTCTGTCCTTCACCTCTTTATGGCACATTCGTGGTATCTTCTCTACTTAGTAGTTGTCAGCATTTCCACTGCAATTTTCAGGTGGATTTTCAGCTACTTAAATACTCAAGTGAGATTCATCTTAAGTCACCTTAGCTATTGAGATAACAGAAACCAACACTTCTGAAGGGGTCTCTCTATTTCTGTATTACAGATGGAGCCTACATGACTTGGATAGAGGTTTTGACAGCTGAAGCCAAGTGAGGTGGATCTCATTCCTATGTATCTGTCTGAACTCAGTCTCTTCTCATCAAGCCCTGTGTCCCCATGCCACTTGTCTTGCATACATACTCAAGCTACAGTAAAGGGTCAACAGTAAGACTGGGGTTTGGCTTCAGCCATCTGCCAGTGCCTCCCTGCAAACACTGGGTCTGGAAACAGAATACAATTGCAGAGAGAAAACCATCATACATGTGTGTCATAGCACAGAAAGCATTAAACAAAAACAAATGAAAGAAATATCAAGATAGGCTTCAGCTCCAGAGGCCAGTTTCTGGTCTTGCTTATGTCCTGGCCTGAACCCTGCTACATATGGCAAGTACAGTAGAGGTTCTCTGAGTTAATGTCTTTGTAGTGAAGAAATATGCTTGCTGCAACCCTTTCCTCACTTGCATCGGGTCTGTTCTCTGTCTGGCTGAACCCTATGTTAGGTGTATTTGAGGACACTCCTCTCTAGCTCAAAATGACCTGGATGCTGGCTCTTCCTACCCAATGCTGTTCCATGCTAGAAGTTTCAATATAAGGAAGCCTTTCAGGATAGCTTTAATATCTCTGGTTAATTTCCTCCTTGATCTGCCCTTTTTTATTGCCCTAAGTGATTCATTTCCATCTCTGGCACTGCACCTTTCAAGAATTGATTTTAAATTAATACATGAATAAAACAGTATAAATAATGTATGGTTGCTGTATTTAATATTAATGGCCCTTAAATGAGGAAAAATTGCATACCTGCAGATGATTTGCAAGAGGCCAGTGGGGCCATGCTATTAGATTGCGAGGAGAGATATTGAGGTTACCCAGTGCTTCCCATCATAAGAGGATTTTTATTTCAGTAGCCGACAGATTTGTCAGACTTCCCTCCTGCACAGATTCTGTTGAGAATAGGCTTGTTCACTGCTATGCACATTGTGAAAAACATATCCCAGACAGCTCAGATGTTTCGGGGACTTCATTCACAAGGGGAAAAGCGTGTTGTTCGCTGAGAAAGACAAGCTGAGTGAGCAGACCTAGTAGCACTGTGCTATGGAGCAAGAACCAGGCAGAGATGTAGGGAGTCTATCTTGTGATGTACCTGTGAAAATTCCCCACCTACCCCAAATCTGACCATATGAATGTGTTTGAACCTATCAAGACCACAGGCTGTCAGGGCAAGGACCAGAAAGTTAAAGTAGGAATTAGAGCAGAGCCCCACTGTGGCAAGGAGACCAGGATTTAGTAAAACTGGAACTAAGGAGCATGAGACAGAGAAGAAAACACTGGGATGGGCAGTGCAGCTCATGGAGATGACCAATTTCCTACCTCAGTGTGCCTTCACCCTCCTCCCAGTACTTGTGACCCAAAGCTTCTGCAGAGCTGTGACCTTCCCCATTGCCCTGCCAGGAGCCCAAGCAACCAGAGACCTGGAGGTGAGGCTTTGTCTCAGCTTTCGAACATACCTCTTTCATCTGCTTTTCTAATCTGGAAAAGAAAGCACAGGGAGGCTCTGCCATTTAGGAAACAGCTCCCATCCAGAGAAGCTGTCCTCTCCCATCCTCACCCTCCACAAAGACTGCACACCATCACACAGGTCAGATGAGTAGGGCTGGCTGACAGGGATGGGAATTAAGAGGAAAAAGGCTGAGACTAAGACCAGCATCCACAGGACATGCTGGGTTTCCAGCAAGCAAGGGGTTAATGCTGGTCCAAGCCCTTACACAGGTGTAATGAGTCAGGGCCCAGACTGATGGCTGTCAAGGAGGGAATACAGGAAACTTTCACTCTATAGGAAGGAAGAGCCTGGAGAAAGGATTGTTTCCCACCCAATGAGCACAGGGCTTGTTTGTCCATCAGACCAGGGATTTCACCTCGCTTTCTAATCAGACAGTCAAATTCGCCTTTTGTTTCACATCCAGTGTGATTTCCACCACCACAGACACAGCCCTGTGGAGGACACCTCACTGTCCTGAAAGCTTTGATATCAGTGGCTTTTCCTTACCTCATTGTTCCACTGTCATCTCACAGCTCCCTTGTCAGGTTCAGTGGAGGGAGAAGGAGCTTCATGATATTTTCACACCAGGGCTGCTCAAAAGAGACTTTATGTGTCTTTAGTGGTAGGTTTGTGAATCCATTGTTAATCTTTCCAGTAATGTGTGACTATTTGTGTGGCTGTGGAAGGAAGGAGCTAGTACCGAGGTGGGTGCAGTAGAGCCCAGAGGAATCTCCTCCATGCTGAGTCCCTGCAGCAACTGATCTGGGGTAATTAGTTCTCCTGTGCTTTACCTCATCTGGAGAACCTTCTCTGCTCTGGTCCCCGTTGTTTCCAGTCTCCCTAAGATGAAGATCCTTGGGTGACCTCCTCAAAAGTGATTTCTACATATTCCTAGTGATGTCAGTAAATTCCCAAACTCACTCAGTGGGGTTTATATTCTGTTCACTTATGTTAGCAGCCTGATGTTAGAGAAGAACAGTTTCTGCCATTGAACAGCAATACTTCATCAAAACATTATTTAGCTGCATGGCTGTCCCATGTCACAGCTCAACTCTAGCATATTCAGCTAAAGAGGCAATAATCATCACCTCCAGATGAAGAAAAGGACAGACGTGACGCTCCAGCACCAGGAGATAAATGGCCACAAGATATGCCTGATTTATTTTATAATAGGACATAGGATGTAATTAGTTGTAATGCCAGGCTCTAAGAGCAAGTCTGGCTGTGTACTGCAGACCAATGGAGCAGTCATGGAAGAGAGTGGCAAGGTAAGTGACTGCAGTCAGTGAAATGCCAGCGCTTGTTGCTAGAGGGGCTGTCAGGTTTTCAGGGGAAGACTGGGAATAGGGAAGGAGAGGTATCCAGGCTCTGCAACTCTATCTGGATCCGCAGAGAGACGCTGGAGGAAGCTAGATGGATGAGCAGCTATTTAAGGAATGGAGGAGCTTACGGCCACAACTGCTGCATCTGAAAGGCTGACTTACAGGCCAGGAAACAGCCTGACAGGCCACCAGCACAGGGGATCTGTTTTGAACCAAGATGAGGGCTGCATAGCATACAGCCAGAAATATACCCAAGGAGAGTAATCGTGTGCTAGCGGGAAAGAGGTCACATCCACATCCTAGTAGTGTTCTCCCTAAACTGAAGGCCAACCAGCTTGTTAAGCCCTAGCTTGTTAAGGATGAGTAACTTCAGTTACTGCTTGTGACGGGGTCTGAATTTAAAGGTGCAACATCTGTTTTTATTTACTGCAGGTCAGACTGGCTAAAACACTGGATGTTTGTAAACAGTGGATGTTTTTTAAAACATCCAATTTACATCCAACATTTAAACAGTGTGTTTCAAAACATTGGATGTTTTTTAAAATCTGATAATAGAGCAGCAGGAAGACAAAATGGGTTCAAATCCTGAGATGCAGGTTTGCTTTGCAGAGAAGATCACATCCATGTCCAAACACAAGACACCTCAGCCCCTTCTGCCAAGGCAAAGAGCTTCAGAGCTGCTGCAGGGTTTGGGCTTGTACCTGCTGAAGACTTTGATGCGGTGCTAACAGCTAAAATACGAGGCTGGGGGAAATCAGGCAGAACAACTGAGAGGGGATGAGCGACCAGTTGCAGGATGCAGCAAGCTGGAGAGAGACAGCATGTGACATGGGCCAGGGAAATGTGAGCTCCTGAAGGAGTCCCCATGGATCTGCATGTGCAGTCTGCAAGGGGTGGTGACTGGCAGCCAGACCAGAGTTCATCAGAAGAGATGTTAACCATGAGCCCATTATTTGCTGATGAATGTGGCAAAGCCAGTTCAGGAGCAGGACAAAAGAGCTTGTGGGTAAAACCGAGAAATGAACAAGAAGATCTGCCTAGGCTTTTCCAAGATGCAACATTCATTTTGTGAAGCTGGGATGGCCAGGAAACTCCATTTTTGATCACTAAAGGGGAGGAAAGAGTATGGCTGGGGAGGGAGGAAGGAGTAAGGGTCACACTCTGATCCCACAGGGTACGGTGCAGTCGGGGGGGCAAGGCCCAGCTTCACTGGAAGTTTAGAAAGCAGAGCAGTTTGGAATGTGCTCCGGCCCCATCTTTGTGCACATGGAGAGCACCAGAGCCATCAGTCCCTACTGCAAATCGAGCAGCCAGTGGCTTTGAGCCCACAGATCCCAAATTCTCTTTGCATGTCCTTGCTGCTCGGCTACGAAGCACATGGGTTTTGTTACCTCCATCCAGTGAACCAAGCTTGCAGCCCCTCCAGATTTCCTTTGTTTTTATCTACAGGGCCGGAATCAAAACAAATGGTTTCTGCAGCCTCAAAACAAGACATAGTCTATATTTAGACATGTCAGAAATTCTGAATATAGACTCAAAGCACTGTTGTTTCTATTTCTCAGCATTGCCTGCAAACCAAAGTATCTGTTATTTGCTCTTGTCTACCCTTACCGTCACTTGGGAAGACCAGTTTAATATAGCAGTGATAAAAGTTAACAAGACAGTTTATTCAAGTTACTGTATACAAGTTAGAGGTGACCTTAAGCCTACTGGATAAAAGGTAAGATTACTGGATAAAATCATCCTTAGTCTTCTTGCTCACAGCTAATGCAATAGGGAAGAACAAGGTAAGCTGAGAAGATCCTTCCCAGCCCATGCCCACACAGTATCTGATGTCTGAGTCCAAGCCCCAGTAAGGTGAGCTCCCCTCCAGCCAGGTGGGAGAACAGCCTTTGCTGGAGCAGCCAGATGGGAATAAAGCAATCACACCCTGCATAACAGCAGTTCAAACTCGGCTACGATTTTCCCTACCAGAGAAAGGTTTTGGGGCCTGAGGCCATATAAGGATCAGAGAGCAAACAAACGTGGAGAGCGTGACTGTTCAAATGCCTGAAGCCTGAATCGCTGCCACTCCAGCTGCTAGGCTTTCTTGGAAATGACGTGCAGCACTTCCCGGGTGAGCAGCATGTGGACATCCAGGATGCTCCTATCAGGTCTGAGACACAAAAGAGAAATCATTCCTAAGTGGATGAGATGCTCAACATTTGCTGCAGTTTGGTGACAAAAAATGTGTAGGAATTTCTCACTGCTTACTACAAAGTGGTCAACAAGGCATCTTGGAAGTAAGGTATATTTGGAACACCCTAACCTGGGAAGAAAAAGGGGAACATGGGAGCCAGGTTTTAACCAGAGAGGGGAAATACTACAATCCACAAAGATCAAGACAATTTGCAGGGATGGTCTTGCAAGATCTCAGCTTCCTGGCAGCCTCTGAAAGTGACCCTCTCTGTCATCTTTTGCTCCGCAAGTCTGCCTTACCTCACCTTCTCCCTGCTGCTGCATCCCTGGTGCTGTCTAATGACCCCCCACTCTCCTACAAACCTCAGAAGCTTAGTGAAAGCTGTGAGAGTGAGGCCTTCTCCAGCAGTCTGTGAGGAAGGATGCTGATGGTGAGAACCAGAGTGCAGAATCACAGCAGCCAGCAGGGACAGAGCAGGTGTGTGGAGTAGGAATTGATGGCACTGAGGGAAGCATGGAAATACCATGCACCCTGTAGTCCTTCTGAACGGCTTGAAGTGCCCACAAGAAGACATAACTGACCACATCAGCCATGACAGCTAAAGTCAGATCAAATAACAGCTGAAGGGGACTCCATGCTACAGAGGTACCAGAGGAGTTATGAAATCCAGGGTTGTCTTCGTGTTCATTCCCCTTAACATCAGCTGCCTGAGATCTCCCTCAGACTCAACATTACATTCACCAAATGACCTGCATCACTTGAAGAGCTGTCATGCCATAGCAGAAACTATGCTCAGTCCCCAAACTATAAGACTCCTGGATCTGTGCCCTGCTGCAAGTGCAAACCATAAAGCATACACGCAGTTGTGGAGACCTTCCTGGACAGCCGGGCTGCTGCCCCAGAGAGGAGTTCTTCCTTTTCTTTATCATGGAGGAGAAGACGTTCCTTTTATAGCTTTCTATGCTCCCTTCCACAGACTGCTGTCAGCGCCTCATGTTTTAGACAGCTACTTTAAGGTAAGAAACAACTTCCCAAGCCTACCCTTGCTTCGTTTGTGCAGAACGAGCTGTTATTGCCAGAGCAAAACAAGTACTTTCTTCCCCAGCCCCGTGGGCTGTGCATGCTGAGTCTGGTCCTTCCAGCCTTTGCTAGCCCGAGAAAGAAAAAGATTGAACACAAGGACCTGAGGTTTTGCACTCAGGCCCAGAAGCTGTCCCATTCCAGAGCTGCTGGAGCCTCTGCCTCCATGTTTGTATCTAATAAGCATGTCCTGTCAAGTCCTTTCCTCAGCAGCTCCGCAGATACGGTCTTGCCTTTGGCATGACCCAGTCGTGCCTCTTGCCTGACTCCTGTGTTTCAAAGGCAGAATCCTAGGATTTGCTGGCACTTTAAAGCATTCATCATCCTCCAAAGCTCAGTCATTTTGCCATGGGGCTTGGGGCAGCCTGATCATGATGCAGCAGTTCAGCTGCCTCAGGGCAGCAGATGCTATCTCTCTCCAGCACATTCAGGTCTTGTTTGCAGTCAAACTTCAGCTGGTGCTGAATGCAGATGAATGGCAAGCACTCACAGGAATCTGCCTAACGGATACACACCCTGCCAAATGAGTGGGAAAGGGATTTTGGAGAGGAAAGGCACTGAGCATCACATCTCCTACTGGCTGCCCAGCAAGCCCTCTGGCTCTGCAGCCACCCTCAGAGGCTGCGGGAAGAGTCAGGTGGATGCTACCTACAGAAAGCAAATCCCACTGGTCCGATCACGGCTGTCGGCCCCCAGCAGAGATGCTGAAATTCACCTGGGCTCCAGGTGGCTGCAGACAGCAGGGCTCCGAACACTCTCATGCGACCCTGCTGGTGGCTCCCTCCTCATAGGGTCGGCTTGGAAGAGCTGCCATGGCAAGCTCTCCATCCTCACCATGAAGCAGCCTTGCACCCAGTGACCAACACCTTCCTCCCATAAGGGCACTGTCGCTGTTTCTGAACGGCTGCCTGAGCAGCATGAGGCAGAGATGGAGGTGCAACGGCCCGATGCTATTGACTCCAGCCAGCAAGCGGGCAGTGTAATCTGTCTGCTTTTGTTCCGTTCGCTTGGTGGTGTGCTCTCATTAGCCCCCCACCAACAGTCAACCTGTCAGCAGGTCTGTGCTCCAACTGCCTGACCTCTGACTTCCACTCATTCTTCCACAAATTAATTTCCCAAATTGACAAATTAAAGTGCACAGTATGCCCAAGGTCACTAAATCACACTGGGTTCTGGTAAATGTCAACCAGCGTTGGGTGGGGGGAAAGAGGAAAAATAGGGGGAGGGAAGGGATAGAAGATAAAAAGGGAAAAAAGAAATAGAGAAACATGTTTGTCTGAAAGAAACGGACAAAACCCTCTGAACTGTAGTTTCTGAATTGCAGAAGATGATGCTGTGTGTGAGCAATTAAAATGGAGGCTGATAGCTCCCCTGGCACACAAGGAGGCAGGAAACACAACTGGCCATAGCCATGTGCCCCAGCCGAAGGCCACTGTGGATAATCAAAATGGCCTTGGCTGACCCAGAAAAGTGGTGCCTCCATTAAGTCCAGGCTGGGTCCCATATCACTTGTGCCACCACACTAACACGTTGCAATTAGGTTTTTCCTGACTCCCATCAGTTGAATGGGAATCCCAGCCAGGGACTGGACACTGGGCATCGAATGAGCCAGTGCACACAGGTACCCAGGGAGAGGATGGGAGGGTGAGCTAGAACTGGGAAGTGAAGAGCATTTAGCATTGCACCAGGCCGCTTTGTATTCCAGGTGCCATCAATGCCAGGCCCTCGCTGCCACCATTGCAGTGTTGTACAATCCTTCCCACAGACCAAGTGAATAGCTTTCTGCCATACCCCCTGCCCAAAAGTGACTAGAAATCCTCCAAGCCTCAGTGCAGCCATGGTCAATTTGTATTTGTTCATGTGCCAGCATTACCCTGATCTGAATTCATGCTTTCCTCTCCTTTGTATTTACCCACTGCTGTATTTAAAGAAAGCCAATGTGTCCTCTCTCAGCCAGCACTCGCTGGGTGATGGAGGCCAGAGCTGGCACAATGGAGTCCCCCCTCCCCTGGTGCTCCTAATAGCCCAGCTCCACACCTGTGCCCGCAGAGCTTCATGTTTCTTGACCACAGCAGCCAGCAATGCTGCAGGGGAGATCTTGCCCCTATCCGGTGGCATTAATACTTCCCTGCCTCTTGGGAAGTCTGTGACTTAAATACCCTGTCTTTTTCATGATGGCATGATATCTTTGCTTCTTAGTTACCCCCATCAACTAATACACCCGGGTCTTTATCTTCTGCGCTTGTTTTGAGCTGATAAGCTTCCAGCTTATAGTGGAAATTCATGTTATTAGTCCCTAAGTGCATGACCTCGCACTCTGTAATATTGAATTTCATCCCATTTCTATTAGTCTGGTCCTCAAGGTCAGTCAGTGCTTCCTGTATCATACCCTGATCTTCTGTCATAATAACCATGCTCCCAAACTTAGGGTTATCTGCAAATTTCATCCATGCACTCCTGCCTTTCATGACAAGGCCATTACCGAAAATATTAAACAGAATCAGTCCCAAGACTACTCCTTGAGCAACTGCACAAGTAGCCCCTGTCCAGCTTGATCACTCCCACACCAACATCACCCGTATTCATCCCTTCCTTAGCCAGACTTGGTACACTTTTCTTCTGCCTAACCCCATCATCCCCCACTGAACAAATAATTTCCCATGTGGCATCATATCAAATGCTTTGCTGATAGCCGGATAGACCAGCTGTGTTTCCTTTACCAGGAAAACCAATTAGCTTTCTTTGATAAGATATCAGGTTCTTGTGGCACAATTCACCTTTGATAAAACCAGGCAGCGTACAGCCTCGATTCTAATTGTGTCTTTTATTCTTTCCTGTAAAGAACTCAAAGATGTTTGCCTTGAGCAAAGTGTTGATGAAAGTGCACTGACTGTGCAGACAACAGCAGTGAGCGTTGCCCCCTTAGTGGTGTTTTCACCTAGGAGGGCACCAGGAAGAAAGCGTCACCATTGCAGTGATCCTTCCTCTGCTCTTCTTCCTGTAGCCCTTCCTCTGGTACAATGTGAAAGTAGCAGCATTTGACACAACCCCTGTCTAAGTGCAGGATTTAGTGTAGAATTTAACTGGTGTAGAATTTAACTACACTAACGAAAACTGGAGTTCATTGCAAACACTGAAGAGCAGACTAAGACCAGACACTCCCGTTTCATTCTCCCTGTGCGTGGCAGTTCGTGGTCCTGATGAAATACATACAACTGTTCATGGAGTAAATTATTACTCCATAAACCGGGTTCAGTGGCTGCCATCTGGAACAATTTCATTGCTTGGCTGAGTTGTTTCTATTATCACTACGGTCAGGGGTCAGCAAATATGAGAACCTGGCCTACATTTGTTGTCCTCATTGTTATTGTTGCTCACCAGAGCATCCTCCCAAGGAGTTATGACTTCAATAGGCTCCACTGCAGGGTTGCCCCTTAAAAGATAGACAGTCAGTGCCATCCTATCATTCAGGAAGTCACTGACAAACAGAGAACTGAGGTTTTATTCTTCCTGCATCAAGACAATACCACCAATCCGCATTTGCTTGAATCAATGTTGTATTTCTGCAGGGCTCAGTTCTGCACAGCCTGCTGCACAAGGAAAGAGGTATGGGATAAGGCTTAGGGTGCTAATGCTGTAGACAGGATAAGAAACGTTCAGATCACCGATTTGTATGCAACCCTGGTGGGCAGAGGTTATTTCATGGCTGTACTGTGGTTCTGTGAGGGGGATCCCTGTACCATTCATCACCCTGTGAGCTGAGAGCAAGGAGAGATGGCGGCTCTCATCCACTCCCATCTTCTTCCCTGAGGCCAGGAATGACAGCATGAGGGAGAAGCCAGGTCTTCTCCCTCTGAGCTGAGGCAACGTCTGTTGAAGAGGGCATTCATAGCAGCCTTCCAGTATCTGAAGGGGGGCTATAGGGATGCTGGGGAGGGACTCTTCATTAGGGACAGGATAGTGATAGGACAAGGGGTAACGGGTTCAAGCTTAAACAGGGGAAGTTTAGACTGGATATAAGAGGAAAGTTCTTTACTGTTAGGGTGGTGAAGCACTGGAATGGGTTGCCC